>MU732152.1:80990-97069 GCA_026770625.1 Nicotiana glauca
AACGATATCTAGCCATAATTAGCTCAATATTATCAATAATGGCTTAAAAACACAATTCCATAGCCTAGAAATGAATTTCCTATCATTCTTCCAAAAATAACAAAAATTCGACCCCGGGCCCACATGGTCCAAACTCGAGGATCGGACCAAAACCCAATCATCCATAACCCCACGAGTTCAAATATGTAATTTGTTTTAAGATTCGACCTCGAATTGAGGTTGAATTGCCCAAAATCCCAAAAGCCCTAGGTCTACCCAAATCCCCCATTTTCTACCTTGAATTCATGTTTTAGAGCTAGGAAGTTAAAGATTAATGGAAGAAATTAAGAGCAAACGGAGTTAAGAATACTTACCCAAGAGATTATGGAGAAGAAATGGTTGAAAATCATCTATGGAGGGTCTTAGGGAAGAGCTCGTGTTAAATAATGGGAAGAAACCCGAAGTGAACACTCTTCTGGAATTTATATAATTCGCTGGGCAATTACCCTTCGCATTCGCGTGGTTGGGACGCGTTCGCGAAGGGCTGATTGGGCAAAGCATCGCGGACGCGAGGGTGAAGTTCACAAACGCGTAGAGTGAAAGGGGGCTAGGGTCTTGCCGTCTTATACGCGAATGCGAGGTGGGGCTCGCGAACGCGAAGAAGGGGTTTGGAAACTACGCGAACGCGGTGGGTCTTACGTGAACGCGAAGAAGACTGGGCATAAGGCATCGCGAACGCGGAGCATCATCGCGATCGCGAAGGGAAAATGGCCTGTGCAAAAATTGCAGAAATTCTGATGTGTTCTAAGTGTAAAAACATCCCGAACCACCCCCGATATCACTCCCGAGCCCTCGGGGCTCCCAACCAAATACACACACTAACTCAATAATATCCTACGAACTTAGTCGAGCGATCAAATCGCCTAAATAACATCAAATTCAATGAATCAAACTCCAAAATCATCATTTCCCATTTCAAAGTTCATAAACCTTAACTTTAGATATTTAGGTCTGAAACACGTCAAACGACGTCCGATTTCGACCAAATTTCAAAGAAAGCGCTTAACACTCATTTAAGACCTGTACCGGGCATCGGAACCAAAATACGAGCCCGATACCTATATTTTCTAATTCATTTTCATTTCAATTTTTCATATCATTTTCAGATAAACAATTACTTTCAAAAATTCCGTACTTGGGCTTGGGACCTCGGATTTCGATTCCGGGTATATGCCCGAGTCCCATATTTTCCTACGGACCTCCCGGGACCATCACATCACGGGTCCGGGTCCGTTTACCCGAAATATTGACCAAAGTCAACCATATCAATATTAATATCAAAATTCTTTAAATTTTCCACAAAATTAACATATTTTAACATAAAAAATTTCCGGCTTCGCGCCCGGACTGCGCACATAAATCGAGGCAACTAAAAGCAAGGTTTTCAAGGCCTCGAAAGAAAGGGAAAAGGGAGAATTACGGTGATGACCCTTTGGATCGTCACATCCTCCACCTCTAAAACAATCGTTCTTCCTCGAACGGACAAAAGAAAGAAGTACCTGAGTGGGGAAACAAATGGGGATAACGGCTCCGCATATATGACTCGGACTCCCAGGTCGATGCCTCAGGGTGGATGACCTCTCCACTGAACATGCATTGAAGGAAAACTCTTTGACTTCAACTGTCGAACTTGCCGGTCTAAAATAGCCACCGGCTCCTCCTCATATGACAGATCCTTGTCCAATTGGACAGTGTTGAAATCTAATACGTGGGTTGGATCGCCGTGATACCTCCGAAGCATAGATACATGAAAACCTAGATGCACGGCTGACAAGCTAGGCGGCAAGGAAAGTCTATAAGCCACCTTTCCCACGCGATCGAGAATCTCAAATGGGCCAATAAACCTAGGGCTAAGCTTGCCCTTCTTCCCGAATCTCATCACGCCCTTCATAGGCGATATACGGAGTAGTACTCACTCACCAACCATGAAAGCAACATCCCTAACCTTGCGATCTGCATAACTCTTCTGCCTAGACTGAGCTGACCGAAGTCTGTCATGAATGATCTTAACCTTATCCAAGGCCTCCTGTACTAGATCTGTACCCAATAATCGTGTCTCTCCCGGCTCAAACCATCCGACCGGGGACCGACATCGCCTACCATACAACGCCTCATATGGAGCCATCCGAATGCTGGACTGGTAGCTGTTGTTGTAGGCAAACTCTGCTGAAGGCAAGAAGTGGTCCCACGAGCCTCCAAAATCAATAATGTAGGCTCGGAGCATATCCTTAAGAATCTGTATAGTCCTCTCGGACTGACCGTCCGTCTGGGGATGAAATGCTGTACTCAACTGGACCTGGGTGCCTAACTCCTGCTGTACCGCTCTCCAAAATGTGAGGTAAACTGCGGACCCGGTCCGAAATAATAGATATAGGCACCCCATGAAGGCGAACGATCTCTCTGATATAAATCTCAGCATATCTCTCGAATGAATAGGTGGTGGCAACTGGAATAAAATGCGCTGACTTGGTCAGCCTATCAACAATAACCCATATAGCATCAAACTTCTTCTGAGTCATCAGAAGGCCACTAACAAAATCCATGGTAATTCTCTCCCAATTCCACTCGGGAAGCTCAATCCTCTGAAATAAACCAACGGGCTTCTGATGCTCGTACTTAACCTGCTGACAATTCAGACAACGAGCCACATATGCAACAATGTCTTTCTTCATTCTGCGCCACCAATAATGCTGCCTCAAATCCTGATATATCTTCGCGGCGCCCGGATGAATAGAATACCGAGAACTGTGGGCCTCCGCTAAGATCGACTCCCAAATACCATCAACATCGGGCACACAAACTCGCCCCTGCAATCTCAATGCACCATCATCTCCCAAGGTCATTTTCTTGGCACCTCCCTGCTGTACCGTGTCTCTCAGGACACACAAATGGGGATCATCAAACTGCCGCTCCCGAATACGCTCCATCAACAACGAACGAGCAACCGTGCAAGCTAACACCCTGCTAGGCTCAGAAATATCTAATCTCACAAATCGATTAGCCAAGGCCTGAACATCTAAAGCAAGCGGTCTTTGGCTGACTGGAATATAGGCAAGACTACCTATGGTGGCATACTTCCTACTCAATGCATCGGCCACCATATTGGCCTTCCCCGGGCGGTATAAGATAGAAACATCATAGTCTTTCAACAACTCCAACCACCTCCGCTACCTCAAATTCAACTCCTTCTGTTTGAACAAGTACTGAAGGCTCTTGTGATCCGTGCACACCTCACACGTCACACCATATAAAAAATGCCTCCAAATCTTCAAGGCATGAACAATGACTGCCAATTCTAGGTCATGAACTGGATAATTCTTCTCGTGGATCTTCAACTGCCTCGAAGCATATGCTATGACTCTACAATTCTGCATCAACACTGCGCCAAGTCCGATACGGGAAGCATCACAATAAACAGTATAAGGCCCTGATCCCGTGGGCAAAACCAATACCGGTGTCGTAGTCAGAGCTGTCTTGAGCTTCTGTAAGCTCGCCTCACACTCATCTGACCACCTGAACTGAGTACCTTTCTGGGTCAATCTAGTCATCGGGGCTGCAATGGATGAAAACCCCTCCACGAAACATCGGTAGTAACCAGCTAACCCCAAGAAACTCTGGATCTCTGTAGCTGAAGTTGGTCGAGGCCAGTTTTTGACTGCCTCTATCTTCTTCGGGTCCACCTGAATACCCTCTGCTGATACAACATGACCCAGGAATGCAACTGAACTCAACCAAAACTCGCACTTCGAGAACTTGGCGTACAACCAACTATCCTTCAGAGTATGAAGAACCACTTTGAGGTGTTGCTCATGCTCCTCCTAACTGCGGGAGTATATCAGAATGTCATCAATGAATACAATCACAAACAAATCCAAATAGGGCCTGAACACTCGGTTCATCAACTCCATAAATGCTGCCGGGGCATTGGTCAACCCAAATGACATGACCAAAAGCTCATAATGCCATACCGAGTGCGAAATGCTGTCTTAGGGACATCAGACGCCCGAATCATCAGCTGATGATAACCAGACCTCAAATCTATCTTCGAGAACACCCTAGCACCCTGGAGCTGGTCGAATAAATCGTCAATCCTCGGTAGTGGATACTTGTTCTTTATCGTCACCTTGTTCAACTGCCGGTAATTAATGCACATCTTCATCGACCCATCCTTTTTCTTCACAAATAACACTGGTGCACCCCAAGGCGAAACACTGGGTCTAATGAAACCCTTATCAAGCAAGTCCTAAAGCTGCTCCTTTTACTTTTTCAACTCTGGCGGGGCCATGCGATACGGCAGAATGGAAATAGGCTGAGTTCCCAGAGACAGATCAATACAGAAATCAATATCCCTGTCGGGTAGCATACCAGACAGGTCTGAAGGGAAAACCTCGGGGAACTCCCGAACAATAGGAACATAGTCGATAGATGGAACCTCTGCGTGGAGTCGCGAACATACGCCAGATATGCTAGACACCCCTTCTCGACCATACGTCGAGCCTTAACATACGAGATTACACTGCGGGTGGCATGACCTGGGGTCCCTCTCCACTCAAGTCAGGGCAAATCTGGCAAGGCCAAGGTCACGGTCTTGGCGTGACAATCCAAAATAGCATGATACGGGCACAACCAATCCATCACCAATATAACATCGAAGTCCACCATATCTAAGAGCAATAAGTCGACACGGGTCTCAATACCCTCAAATACTACCATACATGAACGATGCACTCGGTCGGCCACTATGGAATCACCAACCGATGTGGACACATATACAGGAATACCCAAAGCCTCACTAGGAATAACCAAATAGGGTGCAAAATAGGACGATACATATGAATACGTAGATCCCAGATCAAATAACAAAAGAACCTCTATCACAGACCAGAATAGTACCTGTAATCACAACATCTGATGACTCGGCCTCTGGCCTGGCTGGCAAAGAATAACAATGGGGCTGACCCCCACCTCCCTAAACTGCGTCTGTGGGACGATCTGCTACTGGCTGACCCCTGCCTCTGGCGGTCCGAGCTCCTCCTCTCTAATCCCTACCTCCACCTCTAGAGCCTCTACCCCCGCCTCTAGCTGGCTGGGCGGCCTGGGGATTACCTACTGCCTGAATCATGGGCGAGGACCCTGCTGCTGAGAGTTGTCAGATGCTCGAGGGCAATACCTGACAATATGTCTCGTGTCGCCACATGTGTAACAAGCCCTCGACTGCTGAGAATAACGGAGTTGTGGTACACTGATAGGTGCTGATGGTGAGACAGAAAGCTGCTGGTCATAATACTGTGGCTGGGAACCACGACCACCAGTAGTACCATGTGAAACCTGAAGTGCGGGCTGAAAGGGCCTCTGAGGGTGGCCTCTACCATATGAATCCCTACCTCCAGATGATGTACCACTGAACCTACCAGAATGACGAGGCCTCTTATCTGACCCCTGACTACCTCCTCGTGCAAGTGCCATCTCTATCCTGTGGGCTGCATTGGCCGCATCCTGAAAAGACATATAACTACCGGCCCCCATGGCCATCTGAATAAGAAGTCCTAGGGGTCTTCTGCAGAAGCACCGCTGAAAGTGGTGGTGAAGATCTTGGTGAACCTATCAAGCCTCCATAAAGCATCCGCGGACACCGCCGCACCATTACCGGTCTGAGCTGGAATACTCGGTTGGGCTGCCACAGCTGGCTGAACCGCTGAGGCTGAGGAGCTACTTGATCCGGAGTACACGTAGCGGGGGTCTGAACTCCCCCCCCCCAGCCTGAGATGTGGCCGGTGTCACGGTAAGAAAACCCGCTCTAGAAACACTCTCCATAAAGCCTACCAGTCGGACCAAGGCGTCCTGGAGTACTGGAGTGGCTATGAAACCCTCTGGGACCTGAGCTGGGCCCACTGGAGCTGCTGGTGCTGGAATCCTCCTCATCGTAGTCAACATGAGGCTCCACCTCTGGGACTGCTGATCGGGGCTGAGCTCTGCCCCGACCTCAGCCTCTACCCCGGCCTCGGCCTCTGGCACGGCCTCGGCCTTGCCCTCTGCCCCTGATAGGATCTGCTGCTGGGGGCTCGGGCTACTGCACGGTAGAAGAGAAAGTACGTGTTCTCTCCATCTACGAAAGAACAGAGTAGAATGACAATCAATAATTGAGAAACAAAATCGCACGACAAGAATGAACAAAGTGAAATTTTTTCTAACTCTGTAGCCTCTGAGGATAAATACAGACGTCTCCGTAATGATCCCTCAGACTCTACCGAGCTTGTCCGTGAGTTGTGAGACCTAAGTAACCTAGTGCTATGATACCAACTTGTCACGACCTGAATTTTCCACCATCGAGAGTCGTGATGGCGCCTACGGTCGGAGCTAGGCAAGCCATTCCATACATAATTTCTACTGCTTTCTTTAAATAGTTATAATAAATTGAAATGATAATCAAATGCAGAAGACTTATAAATACTAAATTAAATGCAAACGAAAAAATGCGGAAGTTTTCAAAATTCACTTCTACCCAGTACCTGGTGTCACTACTCACGGACTACTACAGAATACTACAAATAAGTCTGGAAAAGAAATACATAGTGTTTGCCTGATACAAGATGAACAAACAAAAGTAAAGAAAGGGACTTCGGCCTACGAACGCCAGCTAGGCTACCTCGAGAGGCCCTAGACTGAAGATAGGTCCCAGAAAATCCTACCGCTGCGGTCCGTAAGCTGCGTCCTGATCTGTGCACAAAAAGGCACAGAGTATAATATCAGCACAACCGACCCCATGTGCTGATAAGTGCCTGGCCTAACCCCGGCGAAGTAGTGACGGGGCTAGATAGGACCTACCGAAATCAACCTGTGCAGATATCTATATATATGTACAAAAAATGGAAATAACAATAAGGAAATACTAGCAACAAAGGGGGAAAGGGACATGCTCGGGGAGATACAGTAAAGAACAAATCAACAGATATAACAATGTAACCATCTCAATATTATAACTCGTATAAATATATATGTCTAAGTGGACGGCGCGCCACACGATCCCATTTATCAGTGCATAAGTGGTCGGCGTGCCACACGATCCCAATTCATATTTCATAGGTGGATGGTGTGCCACACGATCCCATATTATCATTCATAAGTGGTCGGCGTGCCACACGATCTCAATTCATAATTCATAAGTGGTCGGCGTGCCACACGATCCCATATTATAATTCATAAGTGGTCGGCGTGTCACACAATCCCATATTATAATGAATAACACTAATAATCTCTCCAAAGGAGGTCCCATTAGGGAAAAACAACAACATAACAGTTAAACCCGGCAAGGGTACAACTAACAGCCCAACTATCTCGGCAAGGGAGAATTCAATAGTAACAATCTACTCGTCCCGGCAAGGGAATCATTGCTTCAAAACTCTTTTAGTTCATTTCTTTCTTATCCAACACTTTACATGGAAGTTATCAATTTAACAAGACAGTTGTGTCATATCTTTCGAATTAAAAGCATTTACGACTTACGGTCATGCTAGACACCGATGTATAGATACTCGTCACCCTGCCTATACACCATACTCGATCATTTAGAAAATAGCAATCAAAGCACTCTAATCCTATTCGCTGAAGCCAAAGTTAGATCAAACACTTACCTCGGTCCGAAAATAGAAATCAAGCCTTTAACACCGACTTTCCTCAAGAATCCAACTCCGAAACAATGATCTCTAGCCATAATTAGCTCAATATTATCAATAATGGCTTAAAAACACAATTCCATAGCCTAGAAATAAATTTCCTATCATTCTTCCAAAAATACCAAAATCCGATCCCGGGCCCACATGGTCCAAACTCGAGGCTCGGACCAAAATCCAATCACCCATAACCCCACGAGTTCTAATATGTAATTTGTTTTAAGATTCGACCTCGAATTGAGGTTGAATTGCCCAAAATCCGAAAAGCCCTAGATCTACCCAAATCCCCCATTTTCTACCTTGAATTCATGCTTTAGGGCTAGGAAGTTAAAGATTAATGGAAGAAATTAAAAGAAAACGGAGTTAAGAATACTTACCCAAGAGATTATGGAGAAGGAATGGTTGAAAATCATCTATGGAGGTTCTCAGGGAAGAGCTCGTGTGAAATAATAGGAAGAAACCCGAAGTGAACACTATTCTAGAATTTAAATAATTCGCTGGGCAATTACCCTTCGCGTTCGCGTGGTTGGGACATGTTCGCGAAGGGCTGATGGCGCAAAGCATCGCGGACGCGAGGGTGAAATTCGCGAATGCGTAGAGTGAAAGGGGGCTGGGGTCTGGCCGGCTTACACGCGAACGCGAGGTGGGGCTCGCGAACGCAAAGAAGGGGTTTGGCAGAACTACGCGAACGCGGTGGGTCTTCCGCAAACGCGAAGAAGACTGGGCATAAGGCATCGCGAACGCGGAGCATCATCGCGATCGCGAAGGGAAAAGGGCCTGTGCAAAAATTGCAGAAATTCTGATGTATTCGAAGTGTAAAAACATCCCGAACCACCCCCGAAATTACTCCCGAGCCCTCGGGGCTCCCAACCAAATACACACACTAACTCAATAATATCCTACGAACTTAGTCGAGCGATCAAATCACCTAAATAACATCTAATTCAATGAATCAAACTCCAAAATCATCATTTCCCACTTTAAAGTTCATAAACCTTAACTTTAGATATTTAGGTCCAAAACACGTCAAACAACATCCGATTTCGACCAAATTTCACAGAAAGCGCTTAACGCTCATTTAAGACATGTACCGGGTGTCGGAACCAAAATACGAGCCCGATACCTATATTTTCTAACTCATTTTCATTTTAATTTTTCATATCATTTTCAGATAAAAATTACTTTCAAAAATTCCGTACTCGGGCTTGGGACCTCGGATTTCGATTCTGGGAATACGCCCGAGTCCCATATTTTCCTACGGACCTCCCGAGACCGTCACATCACGGGTCCGGGTACGTTTACCCAAAATATTGACCAAAGTCAACCATATCATTATTAATATCAAAATTCTTTAAATTTTCCATAAAATTCCCATATTTTAACATAAAACTTTTTCGGCTTCGCGCCCGGACTGCGCACGCAATTCGAGGCAACTAAAAGCGAGATTTTCAAGGCCTCGAAAGCACGGCAAAATGGAAAATTATAGTGATGACCCTTTGAGTCGTCACACTATACAAATTAATCTCACTTTCTAACAACTATTCCATTAAACATGCTCCAAATTTATTGGTTATGTTCTCCCTTTCCCTCTTTAATAAGGTCTTTACCATGTCAGGTTAAGATTGAATGTGAAAAATCAATTGATTCTGTTACTTTGTAAACAAGATTCAAGAAAACTAATTTGCTTTCATCCTCCATGGAGGCGTTATATGTGAAGTTGTGCTGGTTTTGTTCTACTACGTTGATGCTTTCTTATTTACATCAGCTTGCTCTTTCGACTTTTTCATCCGAGTCAAAAAATTTTCTAATTAATATATAAAATATATTTGACTTGTATTATAATAAATGTTTATTGGTCATTGTACTTATTGAATTTGTGAATTCCATTCTATTTTAAAGATGTGTCTAAGAAAATTTGACGACCCAAAGGGTCATCACCTGTTTTCCTATTCATTTCGTGCTTCTGAGACCATGAAAACCTCATTTTTAGTCGCCTCGATTTACGCACGTAGTCCGAGTGTGTAGCCGGAAAGCCTATATATGAAATTCTGTGAAAAATAAAAAATATTGGCATTAAAATAAATAAGTTTAACTTTGGTCAATATTTTGGGTAAATGGATCCGGACCCGTGATTTGACGGTCCCGAAGGATCCGTAGAAAAATATGGGACTCAGCCGTATGCCCGGAATCGAATTCCGATGTCCCAAGCCCGAGAAATGAATTTTTGAGTAAAATTATTTTTCAAATTATTAAGGAAAATTTAAGTGAAAATCGATTAGAACGTGTTGGTATCGGGCCCGTATTTTGGTTCCGAGGCCTGGTACGGGTCTTATATGTGATTTCAAATATTTATGTGAAGTTTGGTTGAAATCGGACGTCGTTTGACGTGCTTCAGACTATTAAGTTCCAAATTTGAAAGTTTATGAAGTTTGAAGAAAAACTATTGATTTTGAGGCTTGATCCATTGTTTTTGATGTTATTTTGGCGATTTTATCACACGGTTAAGTTCGTAGGATGTTGTTGAGTTCGTGTGTGTGTTTGGTTAGGAGCCCCGAGGGAGTGATTTCGGACTTAGGAAAAATTGCAGAAATTCTGCAACAAGTGCACAGACCATTCCTTACTCGCGTTCGCGTCCTTTCCTCCCGCGTTCGCGATGCTTCAGATTTTTGCTCCTTCGTGTTCGCGTCTCGTCCCTCACGAACGCGTAGGGTTATTTGACCCTGAGGGCCTAACCTCACCTTCTTCTTCGCGTTCACATGCAGACTCTCGCGATCGCGAAGCTTTGCATGCTTCCTTCACCGCGTTCGCGCAATGCATCACGCGTTCGCGTAGGCCAAATTTGGGACCCCCAGCCTTTATTCTTCGCGTTCGCACTCCTCAGCTCGCGAACGCGATGGCTTGTCAGTTTGTACCCTTCGCGAACGCGACCCTCTTCCTGCAAACGCGAAGGGCAATTTTGCCCAGTTATTTAAAAGGGGAGTTTGACACTGTTACCCATAAAAACAAAACTTTTTACCCTTGCCTACCCATTTGTTTTACTATACCCATAAACTAATTATATTTTCGACCCATATTAATTTTTGTGGGGAATTTTTTTCTTTATTCTCCAATTCTTTTTTATTTCTATGATTCTTTTCTTTTTTTCCTTTTTTTATTTCTTTTCTCATTTTCTTTTTTCTCTTTTTCTTCCAATTTTTTTTCTTTTTTCTCTTTTATTCATTTATTTTGCCTAAATCGTATTATTGTTATTTTTACCATAACTTATTTCACACTGAAATTTGAATCCTTCTTTACCTTTTTTATTTTTATTTTTTTCTTTATTTCTTGTTCCTTTTTTAATTTCACGTGATTGCCATGCAAAGCTTGATCTCCTTCCCTATAAATATCAGTACATACTCTACCATTAGCAGTAACACCAACCAGTGATGGAGCAAGAAAACATAATCTAAGGCCACTAAATCTCCATATATAGTAGTTAGAATAGAAATAATAATAAAATATTAAAAAATACAATAAAAATGTAAGTAGCAAAAAAGACTTCTAGTACATATGATACCAATATGGTATACATGTATACCAACAGAGTATATGATTGCTCTAGAATATTGCTACAACTATCTGTGGCTATACTACTGTAGCAAAACATTAAAGGAAACAATAATAGTATGAGAAAATTAAATGCTCTCATTGCAAGCTAAATATTCGCAAAGCAACTTGCTCATTCCATATACGAACATGGTATATTGTTGTATGGATAGTTCCAATAATTGCCTATAATTATAAAAACTATTACATAATCTATATCCATCAGCACAAGAAAATTTAATCACTCCAAATCACGTTCATATAAATAATTTCAAAATAGAATTCACTTAAAAATACAGCCAAGACAACAAAAAAAATGTTCAAACTACTATATGATACAAATATGGTATATAACTATACCAACATGGTATACAGTTTTACTGGTTAATTTCCGGCAACTATATGACTATACTACTATTACATAACACATGCATAAAGATAAAAATAAAAAAATAGTGTACCGCATATTAATATAATAAAGTATTTCAAGATATTGTAGTATATTACTATTATTAAAAAAATCAAATATTGTACTAATAAATGCAGCTAATACAACCAAAAAATAATTCAACTAGCATATGATACCAATATAGTATATAGCTATACTAATAGGGTATACAGTTGGAATGAAATGTATACCAAAACGGTATATTTGTATACTATTTGAGTATACAATACAAATTCGTCTTCTTCACTTGTTCAACTATATTTCAACCCAAACTTTTAAAATCTACTACAAAATCTCTACCAAATTGACTAAAACTTTATCTACAATCTCCAATCAACTTTCCAAACAAACCCATATAGGATCGGATCAAAACAATTAAAAACTAAAACAAACCAAGTTATGAGTTTTAAGCTTCAAGCTCCTTCAATGGTGGATTTGAATTTTTGTATAATAAAATATTTAAAAAGTAGCATTAATATCATAATCAAAGAACAATACCCAATAAACTCCAACAGCAAACATTTCAATACACATGAAAATTCAACCTTTAGTTATATAGTACATATTATTTTTTGTTTTACTTTTAGAAGATAAAAAAAATTATGGAGTACAAATCAAAAACAACACTACCCCCTGATGCAAAAAACTAATTATTCTTTGGCTTTCTTTTAGGATTAACATTTTTGCTGCTTAAATTAAATATATCCATCGCAAGGGAGAATTGAATGGCGGGTAATTAGTTGTAATAGAATAGGTATTTGTTGTAATTACTTTTAAAATGGGTAATTACGGTAAATATTTTTGGTTAGGTAGGTATACAGGGTAGTTTTCCCATTTAAAAGGTCCAAAATAGAACTAGTGACGGGAATAACATAATACTTCACGAACTCCTTCGTCTCCAAAGTTCTAGGGCGAAATTTAGAGCATTTCTTCATCAAAACTTCTTGGGTAAGAATTGTTTAACTCGTTTTCTTCATTTTCCATCATTATCTAATGAATTCCTAAGCCTATAACATGTAATCTAGGGTAGAAATTGGGGGAAATGGGTAAAGTTAGGGCTTTTTACTTTTTCTTGATTTAGACCTTGTTTTGGGGTCGAATTTGAGAATAAATTATATATTCGGGCTCGTGGGTGAATGGGAGATTTGTTTTTGGTCCGAACCTCGTATTTTGACCAAGCGGGCCTAGGGGTGATTTTAGAATTTTTGGGAAGAAAGCTTGGAAACCTATAATTAGACATTGGGTTTGATTTGTTTAACATATATTGATATTATGAAGTCATTATTGTATAGATTTGATTGAGTTGGAGCCGAATTCGAGAGGGAAGGCGGTTGCTGTGGATTGATTTGGCCGTAGAAGTTGAGGTAAGTATTTGGTTTAACCCTAGCTTGAGGGATTAGGAGTTCAGTCATAATTGCTATTTGTTTTGTGTTGGGTACGACGTATGGGCATGGTGACGAGTATCCATGCGTCGTTGTCGAGCATGACCGTGAGTCTTAATTTTGCTAATTGTGTACCCTTGTTAGATCATATGAAAGTTGCGACTGAATATTGATATTAGTTGTGCCAAGAAGAATTTGAATAGGATTGGTTATAGCTGACCCACCCTTGTCGGGATGTTTGACTTGTTGTAATTGTTCCCTTGCCGGGAAGAGTATTAATTTGATTGTTCACTTACCGGAATTGTATTGTGTACTGTGTTGGAAGTATAGAGAGCGGGTGGTACGCCTACAACAAGAGATATTGAAATTGGAGCGGGTGGTACGCCTACAATGAGTGATATAGAAATGGGAGCGGGTGGTACGCCTACCACAAGAGATATTAAAATGGGAGCGGGTGGTACGCCTACCACAAGTGATATGGAAATGGGAGCGGGTGGTATGCCTACCACAAGTGATAACGAAATGGGAGCGGGTAGTATGCCTACCACAAGTGATATAAAAATTGGAGTGGGTGGTACGCCTACCACGAGTGATATTGAAATGGGAGCGGGTGGTACGCCTATCAATAGATATTGAGAAATGGGATCGGGTTGCACGCTTTTAACAAGATGAGTTGAATATGCAAGTTGCCTTATCTTTTTATTATTGCTAGAAGTTAAACTGTAGATGTACGTACCATTATTTATGATATTTTGTTTCTATCTGTTATCCCAGAAACATGCTCCCCTCCCCAACTTAAATTGTTATGTTCTTTTTACTTTTTCGTTGTACTTGTTTATGTATCTGCACAGGATTATCTGAAGTCTGGTCCTAGCCACGTCACTACCTCGCCGGGGTTAGGCCAGACATTTACCAGCACATAGGGTCGGTTGTGCTGATGCTACACCTTGTGCTATTTGCACAGGTCCAGGTTTCGAGTAGCAGCAGCAGCAACATTAGTACGGGAGCAGGCCTTCAGTCCAGGGAGATCCGAGGTAGCCTTGCAAGCATCCACAGGCCCGGCGTCTCCCTTATTCTCTCTTTTAGTTTGTTGCCTCCTTGTATTCGAGACAAACGGCTTATGTGTTCTTTCAGACATTTGTATTTAATATTTCTTAGTAGTTCGTGAGTATTGTTACACCAGTCTTGGGTAGAGGCTTATATTGACTATTCCGCATTTTGATTCAGTTTCTATAATTAAGACTTCCGCTATTATTTAATTTCATTATTTATATTGTTGCCATAAATTGTTAAAAGGGAAAAATTATGTTGTAAGCGAAAAGTAATTAAATTTGTCTTGCCTAGCTTTTATGAGTAGGCTCCATCACGACTCTCGAGGATGGAAAATTCGAGTTGTGACAAGTTGGTATCAGAGCACTAGATTACATAAGTCTCACAACTCACGGAAAAACTTAGTAGAGTCTGAGTGATTGGTACAGAGACATCTATATTTATCCCCAAGAGGATACAGAGTTAGGAAAAAATTTCACATTTGGTCTTTCTTGTCGTGCGGTTTTCTTTCTCAATACTAATTGAATTTCTACTCTGTTATTTTGCAGATGGCGAGAACGCGCGCTTCTTCATTTACTGATCAGCAGTTCAAGCCCCAGGCAGCTCCCACTAGGGGCAGAGGATGAGTTCGTACTAGAGGCTGAGGTAGGGGCAGAGCTCAACCCCGAGCAGCAGCACCAGTGGCGAAGCCTCAGGTTGACTTTGACGAGGAGGTTCCGGCCCTAGCCGCAGCAGTTCTGGTCGACCCAGCTCAGGTCCCAAAGGGGTTTATTTCTACCCCAATTCTTCAGGATACTTTGGTCCGATTGGTGGGCCTCATAGAGAGTGTCACCCGAGCAGGATTGCTTCCTGTAGCACTAGCCACTTCTCAGGCTGGAAGAGGAGCCCAGACTCCTGCTGTACATAATTCAGAGCAGGTAGCTCCCTAGGGCTAGATTCCAATGGTTCAGCTAGCTATGGTAGTTTAGCCGGGGGTAGTTTCTCAGACAGGCGATGCCGCATCTATGTCCGCAGATACTTTGTGGAGGCTAGACAGGTTCACCAAGCTATTCACTACTTCATTTAGGGGTGCTTCTTCCGAGGACCCCCAGGATTTCTTAGATAGCTGCCACGAGGTTCTTCGGAGCATGGGCATTATTGAGTCCAATAGAGTGGATTTTGCTGCATTTCGCCTATTTGGATCCGCCAAGACTTGGTGGAGGGATTTCTGTTTAGCTAGACCAGCAGGGTCGTCATCTTTGACTTGGGATCAGTTTTCAGAGTTGTTCCTGGAGAAGTTTCTCCCTATTACATAGGGGGAAGCTTATCGGAGGCAGTTTGAGCGCCTCCAGCAGGGTTCTATGATGGTCACTCAGTATGAGACCATGTTCATTGATCTAGCTCGTCATGCTCTTATCACACTTCCCACTGAGAGGGAGAGAGTGAGACGGTTTATTGATGGACTCATCCAGCCTATTCGTCTCCAGATGGCGAGAGGCGGGGAGTGATATCACTTTTCAGGAGGCGGCCAATGTGGCCCGGAGGATCGAGATGGTATTGCCATAAGGGGGTGGTCATAGATGTGAGCACGTGATTTTTACCCCAAGTAAAAGAATTCCAAAATCAAAATAAATAACTTTTGTTACCATATTTGTGACTCGTGTGAAATACCAGTGTTGGTTAATTGGATGAACAAGGATAAAAGGGAGAATTAATTAGGAAAATGTCAAAAAAGGTAGAACAAATACTAGGAAAATTAAAAATAATAATAATAATTAAAAAATAATAATTAAATGATAATAATAAAATAAAATATAAATAATAAAATACATCAGAAAATAATAAAGTAAATACAAAATTGAAAAATACACAAACAAAGTAAAATACTAAAATACAAATACAATACAAAATTGGGCCAAATATTAA
>MU732153.1:0-16520 GCA_026770625.1 Nicotiana glauca
TTGGAGTTTTAACTGATATTTGAACTATCATTTGAGCTGAGTATCATTGTTTTACTGATGCCCGAGGGGCTTTTTTACTATTTTTGGGCTGATTGGGGCCGAGGGCCATATGTGAGGGCATGATGAGTGATGTGAGGAGGCTTTCAGGCCTTGAGTGTTATGCGAGGAGGCTTTCAGGCCTCGAGTGTTATGTGAGAAGACTTTCAGGCCTCGAGTGTATTGAGAGCAGGCTTTCAGGCCTTGTGTTGATATTATTCAAGCTTTCATGCCTTATTGATAGCGCTTGGGCTGAAGGAGCCCCTCCGGAGTCTGCACACCCACAGTGAGTGCGGGGTACCCCTTTGATATGAACAGTGGTAACAATGACACTGTTGTATGTGTTTCGGTCATGTAACAATGACTGACCAGTCAGGTAACAATGATTGACTAGTGGTAACACTAACACTAAAACACTTTGGTCAGGTAACAATGGCTGACCGGTCAGGTAACAATGGCTGACCTTATTTGCGTATTCTTGTTCAGTTGATTTTGTTAAAGAGAATGTTGTTGCTATAATTTCATGGATTCTACTGTCTAATTGGTTTACTGCTTAAGATAGCATTTTTTGTGCCTTCTTGGGAATTTGTACTTTCAGTTGTTATTCACTTTTATTACCACTGAATTGGAAGTACTCACTTTACTCCCTGCACCATTTGTGCAGATCCAGGTTCTTTTCATCAGGCGGAGTGAGTCTAGTTGATTCGGAGTATCCTCTCAGGAGTATTCGAGGTAGTTGCACGGCGTTCGCAGCCGAGGATTCTCCCTTCTATATTTTCCTTTATTTTTGCATTTTCAGTATTAGACAGACTTGTAGTAGGATGATATACTGTCTTTAGAGGCTTGTGGTCGTGACACCGGGTCCTAGTTGGGCTGTTTCGGTGTATTTGTCAGATTTTTGTATTTTATCAGTACTTCGAACTTTTACTTGGATAAGTATTGCTTTTATTTGTTTGGTTAAATTGGGGAAATTGACATGAATGGTCGGGCTTGCCTAGTAGTGTGCTGGGCGCCATCACGACCGGGTTGGGGTCGTCACAAATCACTAGTTTAAACTCTTTCAAATTTCAAGCCCTAACCTCCATCTTTAGCCTTAATTCCCTTGGATTTTCAGTGTCAATCCATGTTTTTACACCATAACAACTTAATCTAAGACCAAGAATCCATACCTGATGAACACTCTCGAAACCCTCTTCGAAATCGCCCATAATCTCCTTAGTCCGAAATGGAAATGTTGAGTTGCTTCTAAAATTCGCGAAGATGAAATTAATACCCTCTGAACAGCAGTTTCCGCTTCTACAATGCTTTTGTCGCTTCTGGGACACCGCTTTTGTGGTTCTTTATCTGCTTCTGCGATTCTTCGATTTTTATCGAGGACCGCTTCTGCGGTTGCATGTCCACTTTTGCGGAACCTCCCAAGCCTCCTCCTTTCGCTTCTGCGGCTTCCCCTATCGCTTCTGCAGAATATTCCAAGCCCCCTCAAGGACCGCTTCTGCGACCCTATAGCCCCACCTGCGAAACCGCTCCTGCAGCTCCTTTTCCGCAGATGCAGAAATACCAGAAGCCCGAATATCAAACCTGTTGCATGATTCCAAAAATCCCGTTTAACCATCCGAAATCACCCCGAGGCCCCCAGGACCTCAACCAAAAACACCAACCTACTCCAAAACTTCATATGAACTTGTTCCAATCATCAAAACACGTCAAACAACACAAAAATCATCAATTCACCACGGATTCAAGCCTAAGTTAAACTAAAACTTTCGAAACTCACATTCGATCAAAAACCCGACCAAACAACGCCTGAATGACCTGAAATTTTGCACACATATCCAAAATCACCTAACGAAGCTACTGCAACTCTCGGAATTCCATTCTGAGCCTCGGATCAAAATCTCACCTATCAATCGAAATCCGCCAAAATTCAAACTTCGCCAATTCAAGCCTAATTCTATACCGGACCTCCAAATTCAATTCCGATCGCTCTCCTAAGTCAAAAATCATCCCCCGAAGCTAACTGAACCACCTAAACTCACATCCGAGCCCTCTAACTATATAGTCAACTTCTGGTTGACTCTTCCAAAACAAGCTTCCTTCTAAGAGGCTAAGTGCCTCATTTCCAACGAAAATCAATCCAACTCTACCCGATCAACTTAAATACTGATATTAAATCATAGAGAAACATAATATGGGGGAAACAGGGCGGTTACTCATGTGACGACGGGCCGGGTCGTCACACCAGAACATGTGGTGGAAAAGTTTTTCTTTCAAATAACCGTATACTCAGTTGAGTTCCCCATAGCAAGACGCAATCCATATGGAATGGAAGCATGCCCAACTTAAATATTTTAAAGTGTGGGGGTACTTAGCTAAAGTGTAAGTACCTAAACCCAAAGGGATAAAGATCTGACCAAAAATTATTGATCGCGTTTTCGTAGGATATGCAAGAAATAGTAAGACATATCATTTTTTGCTCATAAATCAGAAAATCCTGACATTCATATTAATACGGTAATTGAATTGGATAATGTTGAATTCTTTTAAAATATTTATCCGTATAAAATTGCATGTGAATCGCCTCATGAAAAATCTAAGTGACCTCGGGAAGAAGCAAAGGAAAGTATGTTTGATGAGAAAAATCCAAGACGTATTAAACGTCAAAGGACAACTACTTCCTTTCGACAAGATTTTCTGGCATTCTTATTGGAAAATGAGCCTCAAACATTCAAAGAAGCAATGTCTTCTGCTGAAGCACAATATTGGAAAGAGGCAGTCAATAGTGAAATAGAATTCATATTAAGTAATCATACTTGGGAGTTGGTTGATCTCCGAGAAATAAACCTTTGGGTTCTAAATGGATTTTCATAAGGAAAATGAAAGTTAATGGTACTATTGACAAATATAAGGCAAGATTGATTGCCAAAGGATTAAGACAACAAGAACATCTTGATTAATTTGACACATACCGGTAACGAGAATTACATCTGTTCAGACGGTAATAGTGTTAGCCACCGTGTATGGTCTTGAAATCCATTAAATGAATGAGAAATATCCTTCTTAAATGAGGATTTGGAGGAAGAACTTTATATGGAACAACCTAAAGGGTTTGTGGTTCCTGAAAAAGAAACAAAGGTGTGCAGATTTGTTAGTCTTTGTTTGGAGTAAAACAAGCACCTAAATAATGACATATGAAATTTGATCACACAATGGTATCAAATGGTTTTAAAGATTAATGAATACTAGAAAAGACATATGAAATATTTGAAATGTGGGGGCATTTAGCTTATGCATGACACAAGAGAATGTTAGACTTAATGTCTAAATGATATTTTTTTTAACCCCATCAATCCTTAGTGAATATTGATGTGATAGTCGGTGAATTCATTACTTGTTCAGTCTTAGTAATGAAACTACAAATTCGAAAGTTCTTTACGTGTTTTTCCGGAAATGATTTTTTCTTTCTTCAATATTTATAATGTTTAGCTCTTTTATGAAAGGGTGTCAACTAGAAGGTTGTGACTTTTCATGGAAAAAAATGCGTTTACATCTTTTGTATAAACATGACCTTTCATGGACAAATGTATTAATATGTTGGTCTATAATGAGGTGAACCAACCGATGAACATGACCAAAATCTATTCAATGGTGGATTTTTCTTTCATGAATGAAGGTGCTATAATTTGCATATCATATAGACGTATGAATAAATATCATACAAATGCTTGAAAAATGGTGGAATAATTGCGAAATGTGTTAATATATTAAAAGGTTCTGGCCACAACTGATGCCAATCATCCCAACTGTTGTGACTATTACTACTAAGTATAGTTAATAATTTGATATGCAATTGAAAGTCGATATGTATTACTCTACGACATAATAAAGTTTTCATTGAACTTTCATGACAATGAAACGAGTTTTGATGTATTTGAAATATACTCCAAATAATTCCTTGCACTACAATAAGTATCATGCGATAATAGAGAGGTATAGTGATGCAAAGTAGATCACCTGTTCAACCGATTCTAAACCATCGGTGGAAGAGCGATGTACTGGAAATCGTCCAAACAAATGTGCATTGACCGCTCTACAGCGGAGGCTGAGTTTAATAGCCTTAGACAAGGCCGGTGAAGAAGCTAAATGGCTTTGGAATTTCTTGAAAGATATTCCATTTTGGCCCAAATCTTTGGCACCTATATGTACATATAGTAATAGTCAAACGGCAATAGGCGGGGCATGGAGCGTTATGTATAATGGAAAATCTTGTCACATTCGACAGAGACACAATACCATTAGACAACTACTCTCTAGTGGTGACGTGTCAGATCCACTAGCAAAAGGCCTATCTAGAAAGGCTATTGAAAGATCATAGAAAGGAATGGGGCTAAGGCCTAGGACAAGTCATCATGGTGGTAACTCTACCTAGCTGTGACGACCCGACTCATTGTCTGATGTGTTGTTGCTTCGTTTTCCCCCGTTTATTGCTTCCTCATATTTCATTATCAGTATGTGGTGTGTGAGAGTTGATTTGGAATGGTTTTGATAAGAAATGAGACACTTGGTCTCTTTAAGGAAGGCTTAAGTTGAAAAAGTCAACTGGATGTTGACTTATGAGTTATTGGGCTCGGATGTGAATTCTGGTGATTTGTTTAGCTTCAGGGGATGATTTGTGACTTAGGAGTGCGATCGGAATTGAATTTGGAGGTCCGGTGTAGAATTAGGCTTGAATTGGCGAAGTTTGAATTTTGGCGGATTCCGGTTGATAGGTGAGATTTTGATCCGAGGGTCAGAATGGAATTCCAAGAGTTGTTGTAGCTTATTTAGGTGATTTTGGATATGTGTGAAAAATTTTAGGTCATTCGAACAATGTTTGGTCGGGTTTTTGATCGAATGCGAGTTTAGGAAGTTTTGGTTGAACTTAGGCTTTGATTTGAGGAAATTTGGTGATTTTGATGTTAACTATAGGGTTTTGACGGTTCGAGCAAGTTTGAATAATATTTTAAGTTATGTTGGTACTTTTAGTTGAGGTCTCGGGGGCCTCGAGGTGATTTCGGGTGGCTAACGGGATGAAATTTGGAGTTTAAGGATTTGCGGAAGGATTTGATATCTGGTATTTCTGCTTCTGCGGAAATGGACCGCAGAAGCGGTTACGCAAAATTGATAGGGGAAGTCGCAGAGCCTAAAGGATGAGGCTTGGGCGGTTCCGCAAAAGCGGACATGCGGACCGCAGAAGCGGTCTCGTATTTGCGATTGATTGACCGCAGAACGATCCTGGGTAAAAATTGAAGAACCACAAAAGCGGATAAAGAACCGCACAAGCGGTGCCGCAGAAGCGACAAAGGCATCGCAGAAGCAAAAACTGCTTTTCAGAGGGTATTAATTTCATCTTCGCGAATTTTAGAAAGAACACAACATTTTCATTTCAGACTAAGAGGGTTTTGGGCGATTTTGAGGAGAGTTTCGAGGGCGTTCATCAGGTATGGATTTTTGGACTTAGAATACGTTATTATGGTGTAAAATCATGGATTAACACTGAAAACCCAAAGAATTAAAGGTTAAAAATGGAGGTTAGGGTTTGGGTTTTTTTGAAATGAGAATTTGGGAGTTGAGGGAGAATTTGAACTCCGATTCTTGTGAATTTTATATGTATAGACTCGGGGTGAGACGAGGAATCCGGTGATGTGAATTTTGTAAATTTTCAAGAATTGGGCCCGGGGCTCGGGTTTTGCCAACTTCGAGATTTTTGGTATTTTTCGAGTTCTTTTGATTGGGTTATGTTTCATTAGCCTATTGTAATGTATTCGTTGTGGTTTTGGCCATATTCGACGCGCGAGGAGGTGGATTCGAGAGGAAAGGCATAGCGGACTAGTCTTGTGGCTGGTTTGAGGTGAGTAATGGATGTAGATGATGATCTGAGGGTTTGAAACCCCGGTATATCACACTGTGATGCTATATTGAGGCGACACACGTACTCTACGGTGAGTGTAGGCTCGTTTATGATTGGGGACTATGGCATAGTTCGTCTGAGTGATGTTCATACGGTGTTGTTGACTAGAAATTGACTGGTAAACATCCTACTTGGATTGTTATGAGTATATTTGGGCTGTATGCCGATTATTTGGATTCCTTAGGCATTATTATAACTGTTTCCATGATGCTTAGTATGTTTTCATGATATTAGTCCTGAGTTAAACACTGTCTCTAAAGCATTAGTAAATTTTTAAAGTTTTAAACACCTAATCTATAATTCCTAATAATTAGAACTGAAAATGATAAACATGACTATGCCTGTGTGGCTTACATGCATATATCAGGACTGAGTGTGGATCGGGCTGCACGCCGCAGCGAATGCTATGATGATATTGCGCTTGGGCTGTCGGAGCCCTCCGGAGTCTGAACCCCCACAGTGAGCACGGGTACCCAAATAGATCGGGTTGCGCACCGCAGCAGTCATGTGCATTGCATTGCATTCATGTATAGATATCTATATTGTTTACCTGTCATTAGCTGATGTTGTTCCACCGTTAAATGTGTAGAATTATTGGTTATAGCTTTGCATTGTCATATTTAGGGATTTCTTACTGTCGGCCATTATATATGTCTATTACCACTGAGTTGGAAGAACTCACTTTACTCCCTGCACCATGTGTGCAGATTCAGGTGTCCCGGGAGCATAGTCGAGCTATATACTGCTTTCAGAGTTTTTTAGGAGTTGTCGAGGTAGTTGCCTGACGTCCACAGGACCCGACTCCTCCCCTATCCCTTTTATCTTTCCGCATTTTAGAACATCAGTATTACTGATGATTGATTACTCTGTGTTATTAGAGGCTCTAGACTCATGACCCCATGTCTCTGGGAGATGTTGGTTATGTCAGTGATTCATATTGTCTCTATCTAAATTATTATTTAATAGACTTGTTAAACTGTTAATTTAATGCTATAAATTGGTAATGGGATGTGTGATTGGGTTGTGAGTGTTAATTGGTCGGGCTTGCCTAGCAATTGTGTTCGGTGCCATCAAGACCAGGATTGGGGTTGTGACAAGTTGGTATCAGAGCCTAGGTTACTAGGCCTCATGAGTCGTGAGCCGGTTAGTAAAGTCTCGCGGATCGGTACGGAGACGTCTGTATTTATCCTCGGGAGGCTACAGAACCTTTAGGAAAAACTTTTCCTTCTTGGAATTCTTATCGTGCGTACTTGATTCAGCTTGAGATATAACTCTTGAAATTCCTTCCACACGTCGGTATGCGCACATGAGCACTCAGTATTGTATGTGCCTTGATGGCTTTTGATTCCCCGATCAAGGGGCGAGATGTGATCTGTGTGAGTATGTTGGGCCAGTATGGAGGACTTGAGGCCGGATCTTTGTCTATGGCTTGAGCACCAAGGTGCTGATTGTGTGAGCAAGTGTTCTGAACTTATATGTTCGATATTGTCCCTATTAGCCGGAATGGCGGTTGGATATCCATGTGATGAGTATGTTGGTACTGCGAGATGTATCTATGTGATCTTGGTCGTGAGGAAGGAGTCTGCTGAATGATAGATAAGTTGTTAAGTGTTCGATTCCTATTATGATTCGATGTGTAGCCCGAATATGGGAGCGTGAAGAATACGTTCGTGTCTTCTAGTTGGGAAGTGAAGTATATTACGTGTGGCGATATGAGTTCAGACTCAGGAAGACTAAATTGTTGTGTTATGTGTATGATGGTGGAAGGTGTGCTAAAATACTAAATTGAGGCGAAGCAAGTGGGATATCTCCTGCGGAGTGTTCTTAAGTGGTACGATTCTTGTGTATATTGTTAGAAGATCTCATGTGTAATTGAAGAGTACGTGTTGAAATTGATAAATTCGGGTCGCTTAAGAGAGTGGACTCAACTGACGTGGGGATGAATGCGAGATTTGCAGAGGATTATGGTACTAGATGATCGGGGTTTTCACAAACTTGTAGACGATTTGAGTTTAATCTCACTATGATATTGTGGCATCATTAGAGTAAAAATATTATGGGTTATTGAGTATGTCCTGATATATGCCTTCGAGCCAAGTTGGGGAGGTTGTTGTTGATTAGCTGATTGCACGGTTATGTGCTATGTTGGTTCCTTTTCGAGGTATGCTGGCGGATCAGTTCTGGTTGCAGAAATTCAACCGAGGATGGCACGAGTTAAGCAAAATTTTGAAAAAGGTTATATGGTGCTTCGTAGGTGTGTGGAAATAATAGGATGTCTTGAGCTGTTGATGATAAAGAATGATCAGTGTATAGAGAAGGAAGATGGTTGTTTGTATTGGAATGAGATCATATCCCGCGGTGTCAGAGTGCTAATAAGGCACGAGTGGTTCTGTTCGTTGAGTCAGGTAATTTGCAATTTGAATAGGAGTGAATGACTTTCAAGAACGATTCTAATGTGTTCAAGATTTTACATGTAACAATCAGGTGTCTCAAGGTTGTGTATGTGGTCAGAGGCCGTGTTTTCATCGAAAAATGTCGAGGCTTGTGGTATTTTATATCAATTATGGGATCCTATGTATCGGTATCTGGAAGGTAATGGTAACGAATTCAGATTCATAGGAAGTTCTTCAAAGAAAGGTATTCTGGAATGTGGTATTTCTGGGAACAGTTGAGAGAGTATTTAGTGGCCTATGGGTCATAGACAGTGTGGTCTTATGCTTGGGTCTCCTGTGGTGAGCCTGGATAGAGGCATGGTGGTTCTACAGCAAGAGGGGATATCAAGTAGATGATGAATCAGAAGGAAATCTAGGTAAATAAAGTAGCTTGTTAGTGGATCAAATCGGCAAGGTAAGGGTATGATTAATTCTTCGTATGTGTTCGAGGTAATGAGCTTTTATAGGTATCGTGCAGCAAAGCTCTTGAGTTCTGTCAGCTTGCTTAGCTTTGTTTGGATAGAAGGATTTAATCCTGGCAGTTTATCTTGTGCGAATGGAATTGGGAGAGAGTTCTTGTTGATTATTTACCGTGGTTTGGAGATGTATATACTGTCTATGGGCATGCGAGTCATGGAATGAGTAATGATTTCTCTTCTGGATGGGATTGATGGAGAGTTCTTGACTAGTAGAGTACGTGGATGTTTGTGGTTAGGAGGGAGATGGAGTTCTCATGTTATAGTGTGGTATGGTATAGGCGATATGTTGTGGAGGATTGGGATTAGTGTGTGTATGGTTACAGTTTAGTTCATAATGGAAAGTCATTAAATTCTTAAGCAACACAGGTAGTTGTAAGTGATTAAAGAATCGATCTCAAATGATTAGGGTGAATGATCCTCATATGACTAAGGAAATGGTATTGCCAATTATAGTGATTTGATGAGGGTATATGCTGCAGAAAAAGGGCAATGTGATTAAGTTGATTGCACTTCGATAGTGTTGCGGCATTTTCTTGTTGGATCGACTCCTGATATTTGAGTGTGTTTGATGGTATAGGGGAGTTAGAATATACTTCGTGGAATGATTGGGTACTCGAGGTGTAATATGTATTCATACTGCTGAATTTAGGAGCAGGTACAGTGATTCGTGGGCTATATGATGTTGGGGACTAAGAGTTCCCATGTTCAGGCTATATAGTGGTTGTAGATAGTGTGTATTGGTTCCGTTAGAGGCTATTGGGGGTTTGGAAGCCCGAGTGGATCTTTCCTTGCTTGGTATATTAGATTCTGGATATGATATTGGGGTGTAGAGTGGTTGTCTTAGTGTTGGGTTATTCTAGACTATTGTGCTATGGGTCATGTCAGAAAAGGCCACAGGTTGTGTGGCGAGGTGTATCGGACTATGTTCTAGCAGAATAGTTGTGTTCCAAAGACCAACGGACGTCTAGAAAAGGATTGCTTTTCTTAATTGGGCCTTTGTGGCGGATATCAGTATAGACGTTCTACCATTGATTCAGTTCCAGTATTGATGGACTCTTTTTCGGATGCGTTCCTTGTGGCCGAGCATGTCGCCGGGCGAGATTGTGGATTTTGATATTGATTTGGTGTCGGGCGCCGTATCGTACGGCTCCGGCACGAGTTATAGTAGTGGAAGGAGTAGTTTCAGGCTTCTTGGTAATGAGTTTGTTGGTAAGCTGATTGGATACGTGTTTAGCTTGAGTTGGCTTGGTTAGTCCCGAGTTGTATTGATGAAGGATAGGTTGATTCGATCGTTATTGAATCGGCTAGTGATCCAGGAGAGATCTATGAGTTGTTTTTTCTGTGCTGTGAGGCGTTATGATTTTCAGACTACGGGCCCATATAGTGCGGTGCTATCGAGATTCATAGTGGTAGTTGAGTTTTGTAGCTTACAACGCTGTAAGTAGATATCATCATGCACTCAGTATGCTTACGACCGATACTCGGTATTTTGTTATAATAAGCAAATTTGGCTTGATGTGCATCTCCCTCTGTGAGATTTTTGTGTGGATCGGGTGGCACGCCACCACGGGTATGTTGTCTAGATCGGTTTGTACATCGCAACAGTGTGATATTGAGAATAGTTTTCCATATGTTACTTGGTATGTCTTGCTTCATGGTTTCTGAGGAAAGTCCGTATTGGGTGTTGCTCGGCGAATGGCGCATCAGTTGTGTCCTTTCAGGATTGAATGGTGTATATTACTTGCTTCACAGTGGGTGTGATGGATTTCTTGGTTTCAGACATCAATCTGTGCATGGCTATCTATTTTGAGCATGGTGACTTGAGGTGTTTCATGTGTTTGGTCAGAAGAGATTGTTGGAATCGTTAATGTATACGATCGGATTTGATCTCAGCTTATTGAAAGGATAATATCGAGGTCCAGCTCGGAATTTGCTGTGGTATTAGTCAAAAGGGAAGAAATGCCTTCATGAATGATTGGTCTGAGAAATGGTTATGGTTTACTACGTGTTTCATCATCGTTTGGAAGGATACGAAAGTGTTGGAGTGAAACTTTAGCTAATAAGAGGTTTTCTATCGGTATTTGGTTGTGGTGGGTAACAACTGTGAATAGAAGCTATCGTTTCGAGTGCTTGGATTATATGGTGTATTGTACAATTTCATTGAGGTTGCAAGTAGGGGTTATTACAGCTGGTTCGGGACTATTCAAAGTATAGGTGTGAGGTTTTGATCGTATTGATGGTTTCGGAAGTCAAAAAGTAGTTCTGTTAATTATGGGCTAGACTGGATTGGGTAATTTCAGCTATGTTGTGTTGTCGGACCTATGTGATATAGGGCGACGTGGGATCACCCCGGGTATATGCTTGGTAAGGTCATTCAGTTATTGGTTGGCTTCTAGGACAACTCTGGGTACGCTCGAGGACGAGCGTTTGTTTAAGTTGGGGAGGATATGATGACCCGACCCACCGTCTCATGTGTTGTTGCTCCATTTTCCCCCGTTTATTGCTTCTTCATATTTCATTATCGGTATGTGGTGTGTGAGAGTTGATTTGGAATGGTTTTGATAAGAAATGAGACACTTAGTCTCTTTAAGGAAGGATTAAGTTGGAAAAGTCAACTGGACATTGACTTATGAGTTATAGGGCTCGGATGTGAATTCCGGTGATTCGGTTAGCTTCGGGGGATGATTTGTGACTTAGGAGTGCGATCTGAATTGAATTTGGAGGTCCGGTGTAGAATTAGGCTTGAATTGGCGAAGTTTGAATTTTGGCGGATTCCGGTTGATAGGTGAGATTTTGATCCAAGGGCCGGAATGTAATTCGAGAGTTGTTGTAGCTTCGTTAGGTGATTTTGGATATGTGTACAAAATTTCAGGTCATTCGGACATCGTTTGGTCGGGTTTTTTATCGAATGCGAGTTTCGGAAGTTTTGGTTGAACTTAGGATTTGATTTGAGGAAGTTTGATGATTTTGATGTTAACTATAGTGTTTTGACGGTTCGAGCAAGTTTGAATAATGTTTTAAGTTGTGTTGGTACTTTTGGTTGAGGTCTCGGGGGCCTCTGGATGATTTCGGATGGCTAACGGGATGAAATTTGGAGTTTAAGGATTTGCTGAAGGATTTGATATATGGTATTTCCACTTTTGCGGAAACAGACCATAGAAGCGGTTCCGTAAAAGCGATAGCGGAAGTCGCAGTGGCGAAAGGAGGATGATTGGGAGGTTCCGCAAAAGCGGACATGCGGACCGCAGAAGCGGTCTCGCATTTGCGATTGGTTGACCGCAGAAGCGGTCCCGGGTAAAAATCGAAGAACCGCAGAAGCAGATAAAGAACCGCAAAAGCGGTGTCGCAGAAGTGACAAAGGCATCGCAGAAGCGAAAACTGCTGTTCAGAGGGTATTAATTTCATCTTTGCGAATTTTAGAAAGAACTCAACATTTTCATTTCGGACAAAGAGGGTTTTGGGCGATTTTGAGGTGATTTTCGATGGCTTTCATCATGTATGGATTCTTGGACTTAGAATACGTTATTATGGTGTAAAATCATGGATTAACACTGAAAACCCAAAGAATTAAAGTTTAAAAATGGATGTTAGGGCTTGGATTTATTTTAAATGAGAATTTGGGAGTTGAGGGAGCATTTGAACTCTCAATCTTGTGAATTTTATATGTATGGACTCGTGGCGAGACGAGGAATCTGGTGATGTGAATTTTGTAATTTTTTGAGAAGTGGGCCCGTGGCTCGGGTTTTGCCAACTTCGAAATTTTTTGTATTTTTCGAGTTCTTTTGATTGAGTTATGTTTCATTAGACTATTGTAATGTATTCATTGTGGTTTTGGCCAAATTCGACGTGTGAGGAGGTGGATTAGAGAGGAAAAGGCATAGCGGACTAGTCTTGTGGCCGGTTTGAGGTGAGTTATTAATGTAGATGATGACCTGAGGGTTTGAAACACCGGTATATCACACTGTGAAGCTATATTGAGGCGAGACACCTACTCTACAGTGAGTGTGGGGTCGTTTGTGATCGTGGACTATGGCTTAGTCCGTCCGAGTGATGTTCATACGGTGTTGTTGACTAGAAATTGATTGGTAAACATCCTACTTGGATTGTTATGAGTATATTTGGGCTGCGTGCTGATTATTTGTATTCCTTAGGGATTATTATCACTGTTTCCATGATGCTTAGCATGTTTTCATGATATTAGTCCTGAGTTAAACACTATCTCCAAAGGATTAGTCAATTTCTAAAGTTTTAAACACTTAATCTATAATTCCTAATAATTGGAACTGAAAATGGTAAACTTGACTATGCCTGTGTGTCTTACATGCATATATCTGGACTGAGTGTGGATTGGGATACATGCCGCAGCGAATGCTACAATGATATTGCACTTGGGCTATAGGAGCCCCTCCGGAGTCTGAACCCCCACAGTGAGCGCAGGTACCCAAATGGATCGGGCTGCGCGCCGTAGCGGTCATGTGGATTGCATTTCATTCATGCATCAATATCTATCTGTTTTACCTGTCATTACCTGATGTTGTTCCACTGTTAAATGTGTGAAATTATTGGTTATAGCTTTACATTGTCATATTTCGGGATTTCTTACTATCAGCCATTAAATATGTCTATTACCATTGAATTGGAAGTACTCACTTTACTCTTTGTACCATGTGTGCAGATTCAGGTGTCCCGGGAGCATAGTCGAGCTATTTGCTGCTTTCAGAGTCTTTCAGGAGTTGTCGAGGTAGCTGCCTGACGTCCGCAGGACCCGACTCCTCCCCTATCCATTTTATCTTTCCGCATTTTAGAACATCAGTATTACTGAGGATTTATTACTATGTGTTATTAGAGGCACTAGACTCATGACCCCAGGTCTCTAGGAGATGTTGGTTATGTCAGTGTTTCATACTGTCTCTATCTAAATTATTGGTTAATAGACTTGTTAAACTGTTAATTTAATTCTATAAATTGGTAATGGGATGTGTGATTGGGTTGTGAGTGTTATTTTTTCGGGCTTGCCTAGCAATTGAGTTCGGCGCCATCACGACCAGGATTGGGGTCGTGACACTAGCAGACTGAGATCCCAAGAGCTAGGTTCAAAGAGATCAAACAAATTTATGAATTCAACATTGTTAAATAACTCAACCTATTCTCGTGATGAAGACAATGTTTAGAAATCAAGGTAAAGCATTAAGGCTTTTTGACGAGTTAATAAAGCTTAAAGCTTTTTAATGGTTTTCTAAGTCTAGTAGGATATGACCAGATAGTGTGAAGTGTAAGCCGCTTTAAGGGGAATGAATGTAAAGGCCCATTCTCTAAGCACTCATGAAACCAGGCAGTGTTCATGGCGGAAACCAACATAACCATGAGAACCAAAGACAGTTATGGATTGATTGTGTGACTTATGGATGTCAAGGTATACACCAAAGCTCGATGGTTCAAAGATATGAAATCTACCGATTAACCAAGTATATCCAACATAAGTTCATTACGGAATGTTTAAAGGGAAACCTACTTATTCGGATGCGATTAATCCTTACTTGCAAATCATACAGTATTTTCATGCATGTTTTTCCCATATGTCCATTCCCCATTCATATGGGGGATTGTTGCATTTTTCTTTAAAGGGTATAAATGGGAAATGGAAGAAGCACCTTTTGGATTGCACCTCTATCTCACCCTTCCTTTGTCTTTAGAGGCTTAGCCTCATTTTTAGAGATGAAAAAATCTGAAATCTTCTTCCCTCTTTTCTACATTGTTACATTATTTTCTAAGTAAACATAAGTGTCATGTGTGATTTGCTCCGTTTGTTGAGTTTGCGAAAATTTGCTGAAGTTCTGTGATTTAAAGTGTTGCTATCACAGAATACTTATTCCGTTCTATCCTTGGAGGAATGAATCTGTATACTTTGGGCAACAGTGAGGGGATTAAATTCCTTAAGGACAAACTTTAAATTTAGTGGGCTCGGAATTATTTTATGATTTGTCTATTGAACTAACCTTTGTTTGCTTATCTGATTTTCTGATTTTTAACACAGTAATACCAAAAATTCTGAATTGGTTATTGTAAATATTAGATACCATGACTGGAAATCTGCCTTTGTACTGAACCTACGCTTACTTATATATTTTCGTATGTAAGCTGAGTTGCCACAACAATTCAAGAAGGTATATCAAAAGATATTGTGAATTATTTACAAGATAAAAAGAGGTGTTTTCTTAAGTCATTTTAATAGTTGGATATGTCATTGCTTTCAGTTTTCTGGAGGGACATATAAGACAAATATAGAGATGAGGTAGAAATTCTTAAAAGCATTCTTTAATTTGAAGAACTTATATAAGCCAATAACTGTACATCTGCCATATTATAATACCTAGTACGGGTTGAAGAAGCCAAGTCCAATGTCAAAAAATAATTTTTGATTTTCTAAGTTGCTCTACTTTTGATCTATTACCAACCAAATAGTAGAAGCTTATGCAATTAGTTTCATAATCTGTTGGTTTTCCGAGAAAATCTACTTGAAGTTGTTTCTATAATATTTGCATGAAAATGAAACGTAGTTCCTATGTTTCTACTTTGCACCTCTTCCACTTAAGCTCATCTAATTGCCACAAAATACTGTATTTATGCAGATGTTTGATTATGAAATATTAACTTTAGTGTATGTAACGGCTAAAGAATTGGGTACTTTTTTTATCTTTCCTTTTTAGTGCATGATGCATATGAACTTTACATTTGTCAGTGTCACGATCCCAGTTCGCCCACCGTGAACATGTCGTGATGGCACCTAGTCCCTATAACTAGGTAAGCTTAACAATGTGGAAAACAACATAGCTTGCGGAATAATTAATTAAAACTGAACAATTGAAAGAAAACTGTATATAAATGTCGCTTGGCATATACAACTCAATAATGTGGAAGTCTACAATATCACCCCAAAACCCGAAAACTCACGGGAACACATACTAATAGAAAGTAAATACGTTGCTCTAACTCCAGAATATCTAAACGAACAGTACGAAAGGAAAAGCTAACCGCTAAAGCTAGAATAAGAAAAAGACTCCTGATCTGCGGATGCGGCAGATGTACCTCGAAGTCTCTGCAAGATCTCTCCGCCTCGAGGATGATACGTCTGGGCAGAGCTACCTGGATCTGCACATAAAAAAACATGCGCAGAAAGGGTATGAGTACACCACAGCGGTACTCAATAAGTGCCAAGCCTAACCTCGCTGTGTAGTGACGAGGAAGGTCAGGGCTCTACTGAGATAAAACAAAATAAATGATAGGATAAGGAAAACAATATAGATAAAGGATACATCGAGAATCTAAATAGGATAAATAAGGAATGCAGTAATAGAAAGCAAAAACATGACAATACGAGGAAATGTTGCTCACAGTAGGAAAGATACTGAGGATCTATTGGTATTCCGAGAATCTCTTGATATACTCACCGTATACACGAGGGATCTCTTGGCATCCTTAATAGCAATTCGTGGATCTCTTGGTATCCTCAATAGCAATTCGGGGATCTCTTGGTAACCCGAGGATCTCTTGGTATCCTCAATATATATAAATATATATATATATATATATATATATATATATATATATATATATATATATATCCCA
>MU732153.1:17414-30040 GCA_026770625.1 Nicotiana glauca
TATATATATATATATATATATATATATATATATATATATATATATATATATATATATATATGTCCCAGGGATCTCTTGGTATTCCGCACTCTCAGTCCAGAACATATAACGTACAGGGGATCTCTCGGGATGCCGTCTTGTAGTCCAAAATTTAAAACATACAATAACAGCTCAAACAACAAGAAAAATACTAAACTCGAAACAAGTAATAGTAAATTCTAGCCTAACATGCTTTACGAAGTACAAACAAAACAGTTTAAGCAAATAGGCAAGTAAGTTAACTAAACATGCTTCTCTAAGTTGACACAGGAAAAGCTTATAATTAGGATAAACAGATAAGCAAGAAAACTCAATTGAAATACTTCAAGCAAAAATAGATTTTTCAATAATTAGCTCAAGTACGCGCTCGTCACCTCACGTACGAGGCATTAAAATATCAAATATCATGTTCTAAGGGCAAAGGTCTCCCACACAAGATTAGACAAGCCACATACCTCGAACCGGCACAAAAATAACTAGAAATCACGCCTTTGCCACGAGTATTCGACTCCAAATGGCCCAAATCTATTCAATTCAATTACATATCGTAAATAATATCTCAAGCAACTGGTTATACTATTTAATTTAAAGCTAAGACGTGAAATTAGGTAAAATAACCAAAACGCCCCTCAGGCCAACGTCTCGGAATCGGATGAAATTAACATTTTCAGAATAGTTTTGTGCACAAATCCAGGAATTGATCGATAGTAGCGGTGCAGATCATCGTGGTAGAGTCTTAAGGTAACCTGTTGTTGCGTTCGCAGGCCTCGGAGTCACCATCGTTTGTATTTATGTCCCATTGATTCCTTCTCGTTCTGGGACAGTTGTTGTGTTTATTTGGTATAGTTTCTCTTAGAAAGACTTATGATTTGTACCACCGGTTTTGAAAATTTTAATTTGTTCTGAGTAATTTAATTTAAAGTTAGTAAATATCCATATTATTACAGAAAATATTAGGCTTACCTAGTTTAGAGACTAGGTTCCATCACGATTCCTTTGGAGGGATTTTGGCTCGTGACAATTTTAATTTTGAAAAACTTTTTTCCTCTGAAGTAACGATAATAGGGGTTGTCAACATTATTCTATAAGCAACATAGTCATTTGGAAAAGAATCTAGTCTTTTTATTTGATTAAGTATATCAATTAAACTGTTATCTTCTAATTGCACTATTTTGCTTAACACTTTTAATTGAGAAAATAAATCTAAACCATCAACAGTAGATTGATTATTATGCTTCCAGGAACATTCAAGGAATTTTTTTTCAAATTTCCATCATCTAGAAATCTCAGTTATTTACTGTTAATTAGAAAATCAAAAATATTTTCATATGCTTCGAATTGTTCAATCTATTTTGAAGTGAAAAAATAGCCTTGTCTACTATGTATAAAAAGTAATCTACTCTAAAACTCTTCGAGAGATTTTGAAATTTCATTATCAACATTCTCATCAAATTGTTTATTCTTATATATCACACGTTTCTTTTGAAATTAGAGTTTGATATTCATTTCAAATGCAATTTACTTGGTAGAAATCATAGCGCAGTTGCAAATCTTTGACCGTACTTGCAAATCTTCTTCTCTTTATTTATTAAAGAAAAATATAAAACTTTTTCACTTCATATAACTTTTTTTAAAACATATATACAGCCTATTAGGTGTAACACAAAATGGGACCCGATAAAAGTGTGTCCTAAAGCAGTTATTCTACCTGCTTTAGGGAAGGGCAGCAGAAAACTAGGAGGAGCAAGGTTTTCTTATTTGGTAACAATTTCTTAATCCAAATGCAGACCATGAGTTGTACAAGAACTACAAGTGACAAGTGGTATTTCTGTCAAAGAAACAAAGAAGATCAAATACCTAAACTGATATTCCCCAAAATGCCCCATTTGACCAGATGTTAGCTAGGATAATTGAACATATATATACATAGATAAACCAAAAAGGAAAGCACGCCTTGTATCTTAATAAGGAAAATGTTTTTTTTTCTTTTATTTTCTGGTAAAAAGGATACAGGTTTTAAGTTTTTTTTGTCATCTCATAGATAACGACATTATTCGAGATACCACATGCACACCTAATATCATAGTGAAAAGCCAAATTGTCATATTTGCACTATAGGTCTCGATAGAGGAGAGAAGGAGAAAACACAATATAACTAACAATAAAATTAAATATTTTTGCATTCATTGGTTAAACTAAATAACTATTGGAATGAAAAGATTTTATTCATCACCTGCAGAACAAAGCACAATGAAGAAAAAAACACTCTATCCTCAGAAAGTCCCTTAGTTACTCAATTATGGAAAAGTAAGTCTATTTGTTATCCTATTCTGTACAAGTATTTGTCATGCCTATTTCCTATCTATTTATATATTTCTTCCATCCATTTTCTATCCTCGTCCCCTTTGCGCTTGCTGAGTATCTCCACCACTCGAACCCTGCATTTTTTCTTAATTTGATCGCGTAGTATGTGTGGTCTAGGAATTTAACTCTACCATAAGGCTTCATTCCACCCCTTCCACATGTGATAATTCACTGTTGCCAATACTGCATAAGAGAACTCCCTGCTCCTTTGCCTCCGGTTTCCCTGGCTACTCTTTTCCATAAGTGTTGTCCTTCAAAGTTCATGATCCTTATCTTTAACTACTGGGGTACTCGGTGATACATAACTTGGAGAATTGACACTTATAGAATACGTAATCAGTATATTTTGATGCATTTCCACATTGTATCCATAGGCCATCTGAGCTGATTTCTTTAAGAGCTAGCCTATCCTTTGTGTGCAACTTCTTCTACATAGTCAACCCGCCAAATCAAGTAGTGTTTTGGAATGTTTTGCTTATTCCAAACCCATCTTCCCCATTGGCATGTGTCCATGTTCCCCTTCAACCAGGAGTAACCTTTTTTAATTGTATATATACCTGTTTGTGATTGCCATCCTCCATGAGCATAACCCCCTACAAGTTTGTCTATTATGTAGCATAATTTCTTCCAATACCAGCTACCGTCTTATGCTACATTGTATTGCAACCAATCTATATTTTTTGGGTAGATGTGGTTGATCCATTTGACCCACAAAGAGTCAATCTTTTGAGTTATGCCCCATACATACTTTCCTATGGCTGCCTAATTCCATGAAATACAATCATTTATCTTGATACCTCCTTCTTGTTTTGGTCGACAAATGGTCTAGGCCACTAGTGGTATCCTGTTTGTTTCCACCTTACCATCCAAGAGATAATTGCAACAAATTGCTATAATACTTTTGAGTACTGCTTTGGGGAGTATGAAAATTGATTCCTAATATGTGTGAATATGCATCGATTAACACTACATTGATTATTTGCACCCTCCCAGCATAGATAAGTTCTTTGAACCCCAACTATATTCTGGTAGTTAGTTTGTCCCAGCATAGATAAGTTCTTTGAACCCCAACTATATTCTGGTAGTTAGTTTGTCCATTAATACTTGACAATTTATTTTTGACAGTTTCTTAGATGATATTGGAACACCTAAGTATATGAAAGGGAGTTTGCCTCTGCTGTGACCTGTTATTTCACACAAATCCTCTATCTTCTGTGTCTCCATATTGACAACAAATATGTTAGACTTGCCTGTATTGTTTGTTAGCCCTGAAGAGTTGGAGAATGATTGAAGGCCTCTCAGCATTAGCATAACAGAGTGGAACTCTCCTTTGCAAAAAAAGAGTACATCATCTGCAAAGCATAGATGATTAAGCTGCAAACTTCTACATTTGGTATTAACCAAAACTCTCCTGCTATGCCACTAGCTTCATAATTCTGGTGAAATATTCCATATATATAACAAACAATAGAGGGGATATGGGATATCCTTGTCTCAGGTCTCTTTTTCCTTTTATGCTCCTATATAACTCTCCATTTATAGCCACAGTATACTGAGGAGTTGATATCCATTCCATGAACCACCTTATGAACTTCAGAGGGAAATTGAGTGCATGCAACATCTCTTCCTTAAAATCACATTCTATAGAGTCTTAGGCCTTCTTAAGATCTATTTTAATCAAGCAACTTTTGGTTGTTGCTTTCCTATTATGTAGTCTGACTAGGTCTTGGCAAATCAATATGTTCTGCATGATTGTTCTACGAACTACAAAGGCACTCTGATTTTTGAAAATTATGTTTGGCAGGATGATTTTAAGCCTATTACAAAGCATTTTGGATATGACCTTATACATTGTGCTACTGCGGGCAATGGGTATATAGTCTCCAACTACTTCTGCATGGCTGGTCTTAGGAATGACAGTGATTACTGTGTTGTTGATTACTTTTAGCATCTTTCTTGATGTGAAGAACTTTAGTATTCCCTCCTTAAGGTCTTTACTAATTATGTTTCAGCTATCTTTAAAGAATTTGCTACCATATCCATCAGGACCTGGAGATTTTTTCCCATCAATTTGCCATAATGCTTGGTTGACCTTCTTCAATCAACATGTTCCTCTATTCCTTTGTCACTATTGGTCCTTTTCTCACTCGATTATTGCATACATGTGTTCTATCATCATTAGTATACCCTAGCACTTCTGTATAAAAGTCCACAAATGCCCCTGCTATCTCCTCCATGTTAGTGACTGCACTGCCGTTAGAGTCCTTTATTAAGAAGATTTTGTTGGCATTCCTTCTAGCCTTCATAAAACTATGAAATTATCTGTTGTTCCGATCCCCTTGTTTCAACCATTGTACTTTGTTATTTTGTCTTAAGAACTGGTCACTTGCTTTCTTTAATCTACTATACTTGTTTGCCACTAAGTCAATGAATATAAAACATATGTCATCACAAATACTTGCATCCTTAATTTATAGCTAATAAATATATTTCTCACTTAATTTATGACTTAACAATAATGGACTAATATAAAACACCAGTTGTAGGGATAAGCTTTTATCATACAACAACTATATTCCAACGAGCTAGGGGTCTTGGACTCACGACCTTAACCTACCAATGATATGCTAATAGCTATTGTCACACAAAAATAATTAGACACCTATTTTCCTATTTGATATTTAAATTAGAATTTTAATGTAAATTGTGGCCCACATGACTTTTAGTTTGGTTTAACAAAATTAATCAAAATAAATATAAAATAAAGCCTAAATCCTATTAGATGTGGGAGTTACTAACCGGTTAAAAACTTCCCCACTTTTACACGTTGATGGAACGTGTAAATAATATTACAAAACTCTCAACTACATAGGGCCCTCTCTCTGCCTAACAAGAACAAGCCTTTTCCATCAAGAGTTGTTCTGAAGGTTAAAGGAAAGGGAGAGAAACTACTTCTCTGAAAATAAAGATTAAGCACTTCCCTCAAACAATTCCATCAAGAAAACTTATGGATTCGGGTATGTTTCTTGATTTATGTATTTATTTTGTTTTAGTATGTGAAAATCATATAGTTCTACAATCCTGAATTATTGATAAAGATTTTGTATCATAATCACAATCTATAACTCATAAAAAAATCCTTCCATGTGGTATCAGCGCATGGTTTAGGAACAATTGATTTTCCGGAAAGATTAAATTTTCTTGCCACTTTTGTGAACCCTAATAATGTAATTTTTTTTATGAATCCGCTAGGCATTATGCCTAGGGCTGATTATTATATATAATATATAGAATATAATAAAGGAGGGGGACATAAACCTGACCTCCAACAATATGATACGGAGGCATCCAGTCATACAAGTGATGACCAGATAGAATCTGAAGCTATGGTGAGTTATACATATGCTGATGTTCTAGTTGACTATCAAATTATGACATTCAATTGGATATACAAAATCAGAGTGATGTAAACCTTGGTCAACTATACAAAAATGCACAAGTAAACCTAATTTTACCATAATGTTGATTTGGAAGGTCATCTTCCATGTACATAAAATTCTACATCTTGTACAAATATAAAAGTTCCTTAGAGATAATAAAAAAACCATGTACTATTGTAAAAGGCTATGTTCAACCTTGCTTTGACATTGAGTGCAAAGAAAGCTAGATTGAAGATAGCTAACAAAAAGGCCATGTGAATTGGGTTGTTGAGAAGTTGCTACTTACTGATGATAGAAGGGAGTGAGCATATGCTTTTTCAGTTGTCCTAGCTAGCTTGTAATCTCTAATTGAATTTTGAGCATTAGGTGGATAATTGCCTTGATTAAACTGTTCTTATTGAGAGTTGGTAGGTATGTAATGTAGCAGGGTTAGGTCTGAAACCCTATAGAGTTTCTGCTGAGATATTGAGTGAATGGCATGTTGCGGTGAGTGTGGCTGCTTTAGAGAGTCAAAGGAATGAAGGGACTCCTAAGGTTAGCGGGTCTGTAGCAGCATAAGATAGCATAGATGGAGCTTTTGTTGACTGAGCACTGAAGGTAATGGGAACATCCTAGGTGTGATGTTTGATGGAACATATATGGTAATGATTTGAGAGAGTTGGGATAAGTTGTGTACTCTCAGCAGAATGAGCTTCATAGAAGCTAATACCACTGTCTGAGAGTACACAAATTGCCCAAGTCTGCACAATGAACATGCAAACATAACAAAAATGTTAGAAAAGGGCCCCTCAAATTCCAGGTTCTTGCGTGTTCTGAAAAAGAGTATGGGGGCAGAGGTTTTGATGGGATCTCTTGTTTATGAGGAAAAGCTGATTGCAGGTTCTTGTGTTGACTGCAATCAGTTGTGTTCCTGACTCTGGTGGTAAAAAAGGGTGCAAAAAGTGAGGAAACTTAGCTGCAGGTGTGTGGAACTCTATATTGCTGTGATGTACAGTTAATTTCAGTGAAGAAGTGTTCAGGAAGACCTCCATAGATACTGTAAACTAAAGTACTACATTACTGAGATATAGGGTGAATTGAGGGGAGGTGATTGGATCTAACAGAGAGATTGCAGTTACATGTTGCAGGTGGTGAATCTGCAACTTCTGCAACTGCAGCTTCTATTTTTTTGGTGGCTGGGATTGGAGTTTCTATGGCCATGTGTATGTTGATGCTGTTTCTGGGGTCGTTATTAATGGTCTGTCTCCAGGAGAATGAGCATCATAAATGCTAATACCACTCCTAGGAGATATATCAATTGAATGAATGAGTGTCTGTTAGAACCCGCAAAACAAAAAACAAAGTTAGATGAAAACTGAGCATTACTGCTCAGCTTTTTGATTCTAATGGTTATGAGGGGTTCAAGGGTATGAATATTGGGTTGGTTAGGTTTCCAAATGGAGGGGTGGGCTCCTAGGTTCTTGTGCGTTCTAGAAGCAATAATGTAATTTAGGGATTTAATTATAATACAAGTACACATCACTATAATTTGTGATAACATCAAAGTGCTTACTTGTAATTTTGTTGATTATGCCTTCTGATCGGTGCCTCAATGTCACGACCACAATCCCGGTCATGATGGCGCCTAACACAATTGCTAGGCAAGCCCGATCAATTAACATTCACAACTCAATCACACAACCCATTTCCAATTTATATCATTAAATTACCGTTTAACAAGTCTATTAACTAATAATCTAGATAGAGACAGTATGAATCAGTAACTTAGCCAACATCTCCCAAAGACCTGGGGTCATGAGTCTAGAGCCTCTAAGATAACAAAATAATACATCCTCAATAATACTGATGTTCTAAAATGAGGAAATAATAAAGGAATAGGGGAGGAGTCGAGTCCTGCGAACGTCAGGCAGCTACCTCGACAACTCCTGAGAAACTCTGAAGCAGCAAATATCTCAACTATGCTCCCGGGACACCTGAATCTGCACACGTGGTGCAGGGACTAAAGTGAGTACTTCCAACTCAGTGGTAATAAGTATAAATAATAACTGAGCGGTAAGAAATCACGTAAGAACACTCCATCATGCTATATAGTACAGTACAACCTTTTGAACAAAATAGTAAAACCGTGAAAATCCTTTAGAAACATCTAGCTCAGTTTAAAAATCTCTTTTGAAAATATTCTTTTTCCAACATTAAGCATATGAATGCGATATCAGGTATTGCAAGTCCGCACACAAGTCAGCCCCTCGAGCACATCACTCTATTTGCAAATAACACCAGGGTATCTGGTACACAGTGCAAGAAATAGCATGGATGTCAATGATATGAGAGTGCTAAATGTCATGCCACGTAGTACAAACAGGAATCAATGCGTGAATGCAATGCAATGCACATGACCGCTGCGGCGTACAACCCGATCCATTTGGGTACCCATGCTCACTGTAGGGGTTCAGACTCCGGAGAGGCTCCTACAACCCAAGCACGCTATCATCGTAGCATTCGCTACGGCGTGTAGCCCGATCCATAATCAGTCCAGTTATATGCATGCAAGCCACAGGGCACAGTCAATTTATCATTTTCAGTTCCAATTATTAGGAATTATAGCTTAAGTGTTTAACACTTTAGAAATTTACTAATCATTTTGAGACAGTGTTTAACTCAGGACTGATATCATGAAAACATGCTAAGCATCATGGAAACAATGATAATAAGCCCTAAGGGACCCAAATAATCGGCGCGAAGCCCAAAACATGGCAATCAGCCCAAATCATGATAGCATCAAGTAGGTTTCAGTCAATCACACAGTAAAATCAACAACCGGGACGGACCAAGTCACAATCCCCAACGGTGCTCTACCCCACACTTATACTTAGCGTGCAAGTCACCACAATACAGCACTATGATGTGTAAATCCGGGGTTTCAAACCCTCAGGATATCATTTACAAGTATTACTCACCTCGAACCAGTGAAATCTCTACCTCGCAACGCCTTTGCCCCTTAATTTGGCCTCCATGTGCGTCGAATCTAACCAAAATCAGAGCGAATGCATTACAATATGCTAAGGGAACAATACCCAATCGAAAACAATCGAAAAATATCAAAAATCTCGAAACTAGCAAAACCCGAGGACCGGGCCCACATCTCAAAAAATTACGAAATTTACATTACCGGACTTCTTGTCTCGCCATGAGTCTACCCATATCAAATTCATCAAAATCGGAGTCAATTTGACCTCTCAAATTGCAAGTTTACACTTTCTTAGGTTTCAAGCCCTAACCTCCATTTTTACCCCTTAAATCATTGGATTTTCAGTGTTTAAATTCTTGTTTTTACACCATAACAACATTATTCGAGTCTATAAATTCATACCTGATGGAAACCCCTTCGAATCCTATCCAAATAGCCCAAAATCTCCTTTTCCCGAAGTCTAAAATGATTTCTTATCTTCTGAAACTCGCGAACACTGTTTCATTAAAACCCTTCAGCAATTTTTGCTTCTGCGGTCCCGTAACCGCTTATGCGTCCACATGACCGCTTATGCAGTTTTTATTAAATCCTTGGCCTTTCGCTTTTACGCCCAACCATCCGCTTCTGCGGATCTCACCATTCCGCTTTTACGGCCTCATTTTCGCCTATGTGTACCCGCTGAAGCGATACCTCATCCGCTTTTACGGAATTACCCCAGTCCCTCATGGACTGCTTATGCAATCTCTTAGCAGCATATACAGAACAGCTTCTGCGGCTCCTTTTCCGCAGATGCGGAAATACCAGAAGCCAGGTGCACCAGACCTGCAACAAACATCAAGATTCTCCGTTTAACCAGCCGAACTCACCCCGAGGCCCCCGGGACCTCAACCAAAAGCACAAACATGATCTACTACCTTATTCAAACTTGCTCGAACCAACAAAACACTATCGTTAACATCAAAATCATCAAATTTTACCAAATCAAAGCCTAAGTTTCTCAAAAACTTCCGAATTGCACATTCGATCAAAAACACAACCAAACGATGTCCGAAGGACCTAAAAATTTGCAGACATATCCAAAATTACCTAACAAAGCTACTGCAACTCCTGGAATTCCATTTTGACCCTCGGATCAAAATCTCGCCCATCAACCGGAATTCGCCACAATTCAAACTTCGCCAATTCAAGCCTAATTCTACACCGAGCCTCCAAAATCAATTCCGATTGCACTCGTACATTACAAATCATTCCTCGAAGCTAACCAAATCACTGGAATTCACATCCGAGCCTTCTAACTATATAGTCAACTTCCGGTTGACTTTTCCAAAGTAAGCTTCCTTCTAAGAGGCTAAGTGCCTCATTTCAAACTAAAACTAATTCAATTCAATCCAACCCATTCGATTGCTGATATTGAAACATAGAGCAACATAAATGGGGGAAACGGGGCGATAACTCACGTGACAACAGGCCGGTTCGTCACATCCTCCCCAACTTAAACAAACGCTCGTCCTCGAGCGTACCCAGAGTTGTCCTAGAAGCCAATCAATAGCTAAATGACCTTACCAAGCATATACCCGGGGTGATCCCTCGTCACCCTATCTTACATAGGTCCGATAATACAACTCCACTGAAATTTCATAGTCCATCTGTGCCATAAACCGTAGAACCACATTGCACCTTCCGAAATCATACTCAAAATTAGAATCTCACGTCAATATTCAGAATAAACTCGAACCAGCTGTAATAAACCGTGCCTGCAACCTCAGGTGAAGTCATACAATATATCACACAATCCAACACTCAAAACGATAGTCACTATTTACAGCAATTGCCCCAATACTCGATTACCGATAGGAACCTCTTATTAGCTAACGTTTCACTCCAACACTTTCGTATCCTGCCAAACGATGAGGAAACGCGCAGTAAACCATTACCATCTCTCAGACCAATCATCCATGAAGGCATTTCTTCCCTTTTGACTAATACCACAGCAGCTTCCGAGTTGGACCTCGATATTATCCTTTCAACAAGTCGAGATCAAATCTGATCATATACATTAATGATTTCAACGATCTCTTCTGACCAAACACACCACTTTGGTGATATGACACCTCATCACAGGCCTAAGCCACAACTTGCGTAATCCACGCACCAATGATGGGCGGTCTGAACATACTTAAATCATGACAAATGACTCCAACAAAAGAGCTGCAACTCAAACTCCTCAGTACCATCACAACATAAGGCTGGGACCCCGTCCCACATCATAGAAATAGAATACTTGTATCTACCCCGAAGGGTCTAATCTCCACGTAGCCTCGCTACAATGCACGATCTTATCTAAACACTGTTACACATGAAGTACCTCAAGTCGCTATGCTCAAAATAGACAGCCACGCACAGATTGATGTCTGAAACCAAGTAATCCCTCACATCCATGGTAAAGCAAGTAATATACACCATTCAATCCTGAAAGGACACAACCGATGTGCCATTCCCCGAGCAACACCCAATACGGACTTTTTTCAGAAACCAGGAAGCAAGACATACCAAGTAACATATGGAAAACTATTCTCAACATCACACTGTTGCGGCATGCAACCCGATCCAGATAACATACCCGTGGCGGCGTGCCACCCGATCCACATAAATATCTCACATAGGGATATGCACATCGAGCCAAAATTTGCTCATTACAACAAAATACTGAGTGCATAACAATATCTACATATAGCGTTGTAAGCTACAAAACTCAAACACAACTAAGGTCTTCCCCCCTCAACTTCCACTATGAATCTTGATAGCACCGCACTATATGTTCCCACAGTCCGAAAATCAAAACACCTCACAGCACCGAAAAAGCAACTCATAGATCTCCCCAGATCACGAACAAGCTCAATAACGGTAGATTCAACCTATCCCTCAACAATACATATCGGGGCCAACCAAGCCATCTCAATCTGAATATGTAACCACATCGGCCTACCAATGAACTCAATACCAAGAAGCCTGACGCCGCTCCTTCCACTTTTTTTATAACTCCTACCAGAGCCGTACGATAAGGTACCCGACGCCAAATAAATGCTGAAATCCATTATTTCGCCCAACGACATGCCCAGCCATAAGGAACGCATCCGAAAATGTCCTTCAATACCGGAACTGAATCAATGGTAGAAACCTCTATACTGACATCTGTCACAAAGATCCAATTAAGGAAAGCAATCCTTCCCAGCCATCCGCTGATCTTTGGAATACCAACCACTCTGCTATATCATAATCTGATACACCTCGCCACACAACCAATGGCCTTTCCGACATAGCCCATAGCACTATAGTCTAGAACAACCCACATTGCAACAACCAGTCTACAGCTCAACATCATATACGAAATCTAACATACCAAGAAAGAAGGACCCACTCGGGCCTCCAATCTCAATAGCCGCTAACGGTACCAATACACACTATCCACATAGCACATAAATTACTATGCTTGACCCCAAGTTCTGCAGTATAAATACATATTACCCCTCCAGTACCCAGTCATTCCTCGAAGATATTCTAAAATTCTTCTGTGCCATCAAACACACTCAGATATCAACAGTCGATCTATAAAGAAAAATGCTGCAACACTGCCGAAGTGCCATCAACTTAATCACATTGCCCTTTTTCTAAAACATACACCCTTGTCAAATCACTATGATTAGCAACACCGTTTCTTTATCATATGAGGATCATTCACCCAAATCCTCTGAAGATCGATTCTTAAATCACTTGCAACTGCCCATGCCGCTTAAGAATTTAATGACTTTCCATTC
>MU732153.1:30615-64050 GCA_026770625.1 Nicotiana glauca
TATTCCAACAGCAAGTTACCTGACTTAAAGAACAGAACCACTCGTGCCTTACTAGCACTCTGACACCGAAGGATATGACCTCATTCCAATACAAACGAACATCTTCCTTTTCTATACACTGAGCATTCTTTATCAACAACAACTCAAGACCATCCTAGTATTTCCTCACATCTATGAAGCACAATATAACCTTTATCAAAATTTTTGCTTCACTCGTGCCATCCTCGGCTCATTACTGCAACCAAGACTGATCTGCCAGCATACCTCGAAAAGGAACCAATATAGCACATAATCGTGCAATTAGCTAATCAACAACAACCTGCCCAACTTGGCTGGAAGCCATCTATCAGGACACATTTAATAACCCATAATACTTTTACTCTAATGATGCCACCATATTATAGTGAGATTAACTCAAATCANTATTACAACACGTACCGTTCAATTACACATGAGATCTTCTAATAATATACATAAAAAAGTTGTACTCCTTAAGAACACTCCGTAGGAGATAACACACCTACTTCGACTCGGTTTAGTATTTCTGCACAACTTCCACCATCATACACATAACACAACCATTTAGTCTTCCTGAGTCTGAACTCATATCGCCACACGTAATGTACTTCACTTCTCAACTAGGAGATATGAAAATATTCTTCAGGTGCCTATAATTCGGACTACACATCAAGCCACAATAGGAATCGAATCACTTAACAGTCCATCTACTATCCTGAAAACTTTTTCGTCATTACCGAGTCATATAGAAACATTACACAGCACCAACATACTCATTGCGTAGCTACCCAGCCGCCATCCCCACAATTAGGGACAATACTGAACATATAAGTTCATAACACCAGCTCACAAAATCAGCACCCTAGGTGCTCAAGCCATAAGCAAAGATCCGGCCTCAAGTCCTCTACACTGGCCCAACATCAAACTCAAGAAGATTACATCTCGCTCCTCGATCGGGGAATCACAAGCCATCAGGGCACTTATAATACCGAGCGCTCAAGTGCCCATACAAACGTGTGGAAGGAATTTCAAGAGTTATATCTCAAGCTGAATCAAGTACACACGATAGGAATTTCCAAGAAAGTGAAGTTTTCCTAAAGGTTCTGCAGCCTTTCGAGGATAAATACAGATGTCTCCGTATCGATCCGTAAGACTCTACTAACTGGCTCATGACTCATGAGGCCTAGTAACCTAGGCTCTGATACCAACTTGTCACGACTCCAATTCCGGTCGTGATGGCGCCTAATCACAGTTGCTAGGCAAGCCCGACCAATTAACACTCACAACTCAATCACACCACCCATTTCCAATTTATAGCATTGAAATACCATTTAATAAGTCTATTAACCAATAATCTAGATAGAGACAGTATGAATCACTGACTTAGCCAACATCTCCCAAAGACCTGGGATCATGAGTCTAGTGGCGTGGGAACGTAAAGATATTTATATATTTGGGCTTAATTGTTTTTGGTTTGGAGAAGGACCAAAAAGCCCTTAAGCTTAGTATGGTGGCTCTTAAATAATAAGCGCATTTTTGCGAAGTGAAGTATGCATACAATGCTAACCTACTACAATAATGTATATATATATATATATGGTAAAATATGATAAAATACATGGTAATCTAAAGGAAAGACATGTGGTACCCAAGACGGAGATGGCCAAAGTCCGAACACGGTTATTCCGATTGTTACCGAAAAGTATATCATTCATAAAGGTGTGTTAAATGCCCTCACATGGTAGCATTTAATAAGGAATATTCTGTGGCATTAAGGGCGATGATCCATTATAGGGAATTTGGTATTTATGTCCACCATTACATCTTCATCAATAAACCTCATAATTGACATTAAAGGAGAACAAGATCCTAGGACATCCTTCCCTAGACACAGCTATAAATAGTGAACTTAGATATCACTGTAAAGGTGATGATTTTCCGGCAAAAATATACTACATTCTATACAAAGCTTATACAATTTTACTTTCTGTTTTTGATTTCATCTTTGCTGTGCCCGGAAACCTTGTTCACGAAACTGTCATCTTTACTATTTCATCTATATTTTAAGGCTAAGTATTGCATAATTCTTGACTTATTCTATTATTTTCAGGATCAAATTAGTTCCATTATTGAACCATCTCTCCAGGGATTGTGAAAGATATTCTAGTAGAAATATTCTTGTTATTTCTTCGACCCATATTTTCCAAAAAGTGGATCCCGCTCTAATAGCTCCGAATAAATTAAATGCGCGCATTAAGATACGAAGGCTTCTTCTTCCACAACAACGAAAACACTTTTTCCCTCTGTCATATACTAGGGGATTTGACTTCGAAAAGAAAATGTTCCATACTAACGGATTTTGGTCCATAACCATGGGTTTCAATGCAGAGATCGTGTAGCACTTACCAATGAAGTCCTATCGATTAGTATTACACAGAAGAAATCAATTATAGACACTAATACAATTAGATCCACTCTTCATAGACAAACTTGCATGCCAGTCGATGACATAATGTCACAAGAAAAACATACGGAAAAGGCCTAAAAATGCCACTCAACTTTCAGAAATGGCTCCTCTATGCCATTATTGGACTAACGACTGAATATGTTTTTTAAAAATATTTATAAGACTTGAATTTTCACGTGTCATGTTATTATCGGTCCGAATTAACCCATGCCCCACTTAATTCTAATCTTGGTTAGGTCCATCTACCCAAACCCAACCGGGTTAAAACAAAACCAATCCCCTTCACTCTCCAGTCGTCTTCCCAAAATCAGCAACACTAAAACCTCCGTTAAATCCAATTTCTCCATTATCATTCTGAAATTGTAACCCGAGCTCTCTAGCGCATCATTTCATGTTTCACCCAGTGTAACTTTTTATTGTTAAAGAGTTCAAAATGTCTTCTGGGCTAAGCGGCTCAATTGACTCAAAGAGGAAGTGTCATTGTGTATTTGTAGCGCATCATTTTATAGCGACAACTCCTATGAATTGTGGGAGATTCTTTTACAAGTGTCCATTTCCTGAAGTAAGTATAAATACATAATGCAATTTGACATTTTTTTGTGTAATATTTTATTTTTGTCGGAACATAATCAGAGAGTTTATTGTATAATTACTTGGTAGAAATAAGGTTGTGGGTATTGGAAATGGGACGATGTTGAATTTCCCTCGCGAGTTGTAATCGTCATTAACAGTCAAAAGAGAAAATTGAAAGCTTTTGAAATTGAAAGAAATATGTCATTGAAGAAGATAGATGATTTAGAAGCTTCTACTGTTATTGATGCTGCAACAATAACAAAGATGAGGGAATATTGGATGCACTTGAAGCATCTGCTATTGACGATAACTTGAAGATTGTGGAGTTCAGGGGAAAAGTATTCCGGAAGTTGATTTTCTTGATTTGGTTGTTCACTTCTGTCACGACCCAATTTCCTAACCCGGTCGTGATGGCGCCTCTCGTGAAGACAAGGCCAGCCAACTAACCCAAATCGTCTCTTTAATAATTATTAAACATAAATGAATAGATAAATACAACTTAACGACAATAATAACCAGTGTTTATAGCCCAACATAACCTGACCGGGGTGTCACAAGTCACGAGCATCTAAAGAAAATCTGAACACAATTACAGGGCCAATAATATATAAAATTAAATTCTGAAATTCTAAAGACAATGACCGGTGCTGCGAACGCTGGCGGTCACCTTGCTCAGCTACAATAGTAATACCTTCAGTCAGCTAATATCCCGCTACCGGGTGATCAATACCTGTAGCTGAACGCGAGGTGCAGGAGTAAAGTGAGTACTCAAACCCAGTGAGTAATAAAAGTAAATAACAATTGAGCGGTAAGAAATCACATAAAACATATCGTCATGCTATATAGAAGCAGAGAAAACCCTTCAATTGAGAAAATCAGTGAAAACTATGAAATCTTTAGAAATATCTTGGCTCAGGTTAAAACCTCTTTTTGAAAATGATCCTTTCAACAGTTGCGAAAATAATTTCAACACGTAAGAAATAATCAGAAATCTGCCCCTCGGGCTCAATATCAATCTCTCGGTACATTATCAGCCCCGCGTGCTCACTCCCAACTCACAAAGTACAACATCAGCCTCTCGGGCTCACTCCCAACTCACAAGGTACAACATCAGCCTCTCGGGCTCAATATCAGTATCTCAGAACAGTATCAGCCCCTCAGGCTCAGAACGGTATGAAGCAACCAAATAATGAAATAAGAGCACATAATTATTATGGCAGATAATGCAGATAAGGAACAAATGCATGAGTGCAACGCAATGCATATGATTGTACACTCTAGTGCCCGCTGTGGCGTGCAACCCACTCTATTTATTTATCATCGACGGTGCTCACTAAGGGTGTGTACAGACTCCGGATGGGCTCCTACAGCCCAAGCGCAATATTAGCCATCTCGTGGCATAAAATAGGCTCTCGGTCTCAATATCAATATATCATTGCTGCGGCGTGCAGCCCGATCCGTATCAATATATCACTGTTGCGGCGTGCAACACGATTCATTTGAATATATCACTGCTGCGGCGTGCAGCCTATCCATATCAATATATTATTGCTGCGGCGTGCAGCCCGATCCATATTAAAATATCATTGCTCCGGCATGCAGCCCGATCCATATCAAGTATAAACATCCTCACCATCGGGTCCTCGATCCATCTCAGTCAAGTAATGCACAGCCTCTCGGGCATAACAAGTTATAGGTATCTTCGCCCTCATATACTTTTCATTCAATATTCATGTTCAAAAATACAGTTCTTATAATATTTTTAACAGTTGAAAACATGAATGAGAGTATGATTTTATGCAAACAAGTGAGGAAAAACACATAAGGATCCCCGAAGGATTTTACAGGTCGGCACAAGGCCCCAAACTTAGCAGTAAGCTCAATTCTCAATTATAAAGTATGTGTATCAATCGCTAACATAGTAGAAAATAACACTCAGGATGGACCAAGTCACAATCCTCGATAGTAAACGACCCCACACTCGTCATAGAATGCGTGTCATGCCTCAATATAGCGTTATGATGTGAAAGTTTGGGGTTTCAAACCCTCAGGATATCATTTACAAGCATTACTCACCTCAAGATGGCCAAAAGTCTAGCTCGTTATGCCCTTGCCTCTCGAACTAGCCTCCTCGTGCGACGAATCTGCCCAAAATCACAACGAATATGTCGCATTATGCTAAAGGGGCAATACCCAATCGAAAGCAATCGAAAAATATCAAAATTCACGAATTTGACAAAACCCGAGCCCCGGTCCCACATCTCGAAACTCAGAATTTTTTATACCAAAATGTTCTTCGTCGTCTCACGAGTCCGTACGTATAAAGAACACAAAAATTGGATCTCGTTTGACCCTTCAAATCGACCCTAGAAGATCTTAATATCACAAGCCCTAAAACCTCACTTTTTTACTAATTTTTCATATTCTAATTCATATATAATCTTGTATTTAACTTGAAAATAAGTAGAAACAAGTCACCTTTGATGCTTGATGAAATCCCCCTTGAAATTCTCTCCAAAATCATCCAAACCAAATGAAAGAAATAAGCCAAATCCGTGTTTAAACGAATCTGCCCGTGCTTCATCGAGTTGTACCTTGCACTTGTGCTGTACAAGTTGTACATCCTATTAAAATTGTTCCTTGTCGGACACCTTCTGTTTAAACACCTATAACGTCTTGTATAAATATCCAAATGACAAACCTTTTTAAGATTTAGAAACTAGACTCGAAGATCTTTAATTTTATAGGTTGTACACCATATAACTCTTTATATATCCCGAGATATGAGCTTCTAAAATAGGCTCCATGAAATCAGAAAATTTTGGTGATACTGCTCCACCAGTCATTTTCAATCGATCATAACTTTTACTACAGATGTCCAAATTATGATTTATTTAGCATTATGTAAAATAGACACAAAGGGATACAACTTTAGTTTTTGAATCATCCCAAAATTCCTTGTAGATCAAAAGATATAGGCCTCTGAATTATGCAACTTTTGCTGTCCAAAGACAGCTTGGCAGCAGAAATTTCTGCAGCTTTTTCTTTTCTTTTTGGTCCGAATTTCATTCCGTGAACCTTTCGAAATCCACCTGAGGCCCTCGGGACCTTAACCAATTATAACAACATGTCCCACAATATTATTCAAACTTGTTCCAACCTTCGGAACACCCAAACTAACATCAAAACATCAAATCATCATCGGATTCAAGCCTATGAATCTCAAGAACTTCCAAATTCCACATCTGATGCCGAAACACGTCAAAACTAGTCCGAATGACCTCAAATTTTACAGACAAGTCTAAAATGACATAAGGAAGCTAAAAAAACTCTTGGAATTCCATTCCGACCCTCGGATCAAAATCTCACCTATCAACCGGAATTCGTCAAAATGCTACCTTTGCCAATTCAAGCTTAATTCTACATCAGTCATCACAAAAATATTCCGGACACACTCCTAAGTCCCAAATCACCTAACGAAGCTATCCAAACCATAAAATTCGCATGTCGAGCTCTCTAACATATAAGTCAATATCTGATTGACTTTTCCAACTTAAGCTTCCTTCAAAGAGACTAAGTGTCTCAAACCTTACCAAAATCATTCCAGAATGACTTCAAATTTTGCACACAAGTCACGTTCGATATTACGGACTTTTCCCAACTTTCAGAATCGCATTTCAGCCCCGATATCAAAATTTCCACTTCCGGTCGAATTTTCTCAAAAACCTTCAAATTTCTATATTTAGCCAAATGACTTCAAAATGACCTCTGGACATCCGAATTCACTTTCGATCGCGCTCCCAACTCCAGAATCACCATACAGAGCTATTCCCAGACTCAGAATCCCAAACATACATCTATATTATTGAAATGCTTTCCAACCCAAATTTATAAAATTCTTCTAAAATACTAACTTCCATAATATATGCCGAAATGCTCACGGGTTATCCAAAATCATATCCGGACATAAGCCCAAGTTTGAAATCATCATACGAATGTGCTGGAACTTTTAGATCCCAATTCCGAGGTCATTTACTCAAAATTCCAATCTTAGCCATTTTCTTCAACTCAAGGCTGCCGCAATGAAAATTTTCTTTCCAATTTGACTCCGAATTTTTCGAAATTCAATTATGACCATACGCATAAGTCAATATACCTGAAATGAAGTTGTTCATGACTTTTAACTATTGAACAACGCGCTAGAACTCAAAACGACCGGTCGGGTCATTACAACTTGTGTTATTGTGTTCATGCCAGCATGTGCTACTAAATGATCAATGTAATGATCATTGCTTAGAATTTCAAAAGTTTGGTCTTTTGTTAAGTATATGTTTGTTCTATGTAATTTTTACTTGTTTCCAATCTTCCCGAATCATGTATGTCTATGCTGTGAACTTGTTTCCAATCTTCCCAAATCATGTAATAGTTTATGTTGTGAACTTGTCTCCAATATTTCCGAATCATGTAATAGTCTATGTATTCATACCTTATTAAAATTGTTCATCACACGAAGTAGTAGTGTCTTAGTATCAGCTAGACCTGGTAAAGCAGACATAGAACTAAGATGTATTGTATCTCAAGTGTAGATGAGACGAATATAGGACTAAAATTTGCTAAATATGAGCATACACTAGAAAAAATTATACAGAGACGACAGGTATGAATTAGGACTATTTGGATGGAATGAGATAAAAAAACTTGTGAATTTGCTCTTGTCCTTTTCAAAGATGGAACCATTTAGCCATTTTAGAGGCATCCCCGCAAACTAAAATCGAAAAAGACCCATATAGACACCATGTTTTATGCTTCAGAACCTTTTTCTCTGAACTTTGAATTGAAGCTAAACAACAATTCAATAACTGGAAATAAAAACTACACAGAATTGAAGCAAAACAACACTACAATAACTGGACATAAAAATTGCACATAATTGAAACCAAACAACACTGTAAAAACTGGGCATAAAAACTGCACATTTAGCAGTTTCAAAATGTTTTCACACAGTATTTTGCTTAGCTGAATATTACAAAAAATAGTAGGTTAGCTGCCACTGCTAATTACAAAAAATAGTACTTGAAATAGTGTAGCTGATAGTGCTAATTAAAAAATTAATACTTTAAACAGTCTAGCTGCTAGTGCTAATTACAAAAAATAATACTTTAAACAATCTAGCTGCTAGTGCTAATTACAAAAACAACAAACTAGCTTTCAAGCATCTGCTTATTGTCCTTGGCCCTTCTTTGCCCTTATTTTGTACTTCTTTTTTTCTAACTTCTGATTGAAGTTGGCTTGAAGTAATTGCTGGTTTTCCATTCCAAGTAGCCTTTGTTGATGAATAAGGCAGGTTCGTTGGTGTTGCTGCACCTGTTTCATCTCCAGTAAACTGGATCCTTCTTGTACCAGTTGCAATCATCTGTACCTTTCTCATGTCTAGTCTTGTGTCAGTCTCAGATATAATCATTGGCCTAACTGTTGGGTCTTCATCATCTCCAACATCAGGTCCATAACTGCTGAACTCTTGTGTTCCAGCTTGAGTGTTAAATACTAACTGTTATTACTGTTATTTTCCCACTTCAGTTTCAAATAATGCTTCACCAAACTCTTTTATTTCATCTTCTCAAGATGTCAATGTGGGGGTACTATCCACAGCTTTCCCCTTTTTGAACTAAGTCCAGCCCCACTACCCTGTCAACCAAAGACAATAGTTAATAAATAATCTACAAAAATTGTAATTATTTCATAAACTGCAATAAATATAAATCTTTACCTTGTAATATCCTCTTGCTATGATTTTCATCACTACATTGTCTGCATGTCATTATAATTCCCTTCCTTGAAATACTCCACTCACCTTTCCTCTTCAAAGCTTCATCAGCAACCCTATTCCTCTTTACTTTGTATATTCTAACCATCTTGACAATTCAGGTGGCTCCATGGCTTGACTACGCATAACTTTCCAGAATTACACCCCTCTAACATGCTGAATTTTGTACTTGTATATTAGCAAGTAAGCCTCCTTACTATACCACCAGTTTATTTGTGTCATTGTTTCAATCTTCTTATGCATCAATGCCTTAATAGCATGGGGACAAGGAATTCCAGATAATCCCACAACCTACAGGTACATCTCTTCTTCTCAAGATTCACTGTATGTTTGTCTTTACCTTCTGTTATTTCATAGCCATTGTCTCCATTTAAGTTCAAAGTGCAAGCATGTGATATTGCCCTATAGTCATGGTATAGTTTCATACATGGTGGACTAAAATTGTCATTCCAGCTCATAGTTTTGCCTTCATAGTCTGCAAGCCTTTCCATTACCTTGATCCTTTTGTTCTCCAACATCTTGATAATTGGCATATATCTAGCATCTAGAGTCCATGCATTGAAGGACTCAGTAAAATTATTGTCCACCATTAGATTTTTACATTATGTATCAAAGTAGGCTCTACACTATGCCTTTGGTGGATAGTTGATCAAGTCACTTGCAGCATCCTCTGACATTCCCCATTCAACAACTGATCTTTAAACTCTTCTTCATAAGTACTCCAAGCACACCACCACATCAACTTCCTCATTTTCCCACTCCTGCATTTTTTTAACAAGTTGGCTTCAATGTGTCTAGCACAATACCTGTGATGAGCATCAGGTAGTATGGTGCTCACTGTAGAAGTGTGTTTTTTGACCCTCCCCAAGATTTTCCATATTTTAGCATGTAAATATTTACTTTAGGCCTAATATAACTATTTCAACTATTTTTGACTTCTTTACTTTATTTTCATCATAAAAATAAAAAATACAAAAATGGTTGCATATTACTCTATTTTAATCATGTATTAGATATTTTTAGAGAGATATGTTCCTTTAAAACTATTTTTATTTTAATATAATCTTGAAAAAATACAAAAAGACAATACCTTATTTTTTATCTTTATATAATTTAAAATACAAAAAATAGTCTCATTAATATTTTGTAGTCATTTTAATTTTTAAAAAATACAAAAAGAGTACTTTATATTTTATCTTTATATAAAAACAAAAATTACAAGAAAATAATTTCATTAATATTTGTAGTTACTTTAATCTTGAAAATACCCAAAAAATAGTTTTGTTTTAATTGTCAGTCTCATTTTAACAGTTATTTTGCCTACGTAGGATTAATTAAATAAGGTCGTATTTTTATTCTCGGTTGCGGGGAAAGAATAACATTCGGGTTCAAACGACCCATTTTTCGGCCTAAAATTCGGATAACCCAATACCCGAGCCCAATACCCAAAATTAGGCCCAACACCCTAAAGCCCTAAACTAACTTACCTATACTATTTTCAGATTTTGGAGATACACGGATGTATACACAAGAGGGAGGAGATACACATTTTTGGGCATACACACACAAAGGAGATAACACATCTTCTTCTTCAGGAAAAACAACTAACCAAAACCCTAAGAAAAAAACCCTACAAGACCACAAGCAGCCGCCACCCTAGCACCACCCCTTCCCCATCGTCGACCACCCACGTCGCCATAACCAGCCAGCTCCCTCACGAACACCCTATCTCCATAACCAGCCCATCAACCACCTGAATAGCTGCTACAACCAAACGACACTTCTCCTTCCGCCCAGCAGCCCCGACGTCCAACACATTAACTGGTCGCTCCTCATCACCATAGCCGTCACACAGTTCGCCGGAAAACTTTGCCAAACAGTCAACCCACCGGTTCATCGTTTAGAGCAAAAACGACGACCAGCAAGCTTCATGGTTTCCGTCCTCTTCTCTCCTCCATGTGTGACGAGTTTCAGACCCTGTTGAAAGTTTGGTTAAATCCGGCGGACGACGTGACTTCGTTTATTTCCTCCTCTTTCTCTAGCGATTTTGTTATTATTCGAGGCAGAAACTGAGCGAAGCCACTTGAGGTTGCGTTCATATGTATGTTGGCGCTCGAGTTCTCGTTTCCGTCGAGATCCGAGGTCACTATTTCAGCGGGTTTTCGTTGTTCTCTGTTCTTCAACTAGATCTGAATTTACTTCTCTAATCTAATGGAATAGTTTGGATGTGGAAAAGAAACAGTAACATCCAATATCAGAAGAATACAAAAAAAAAACATTTGGTTCTTTATGTTGACATTGATTTCAAAGATGAATTTTATTTGGAATATTTGACTCGTAGTTCCGTTGGCGTTTGTATTTTGTTTCTTCATTTGGTGTTGATTTTTGGTTATTCGAGTGTGGAGATAGAGTTAAGTCGAGGTTGATTCGATTTCGTCGCCGGTTCTAGATTTTCATTGCCGATTTGGGTCCCCGTTTGCGGTTTGTCACATTTTGAGTGTTAAATAGTGAAACAATCAATTTTCTGGCTATATTGAGGTTCAACTCTTTCATCCTCTATTCGTTTTATGCAAGCTTGATATTAATTACTGGTTTGGCGATATGATCCTGTTCATTCTATAATTGTTCTCCGTAGTTTTGAATTTGCTCACTTAGCTATTTGTTCGTATGTTTACTCGAATTGGTTATAGCTGGACATGATTTTGTTACGGTATAGAAATTGTATTGTTATTCAGCAACTGAACTACATAATTAGATTAAGGGAACCGAGGGTGCATTTCATGTGACCAGGCTTCAATTTTGAACGAGGTTAAATAAAGCGGAATGTAGTTCTCTTTTAAATTAGAATTAGAGGTGTGCCGTGTCGAGCAAAAATGACAATTGCATGGCCCTTGTTTTGATTAATCTTGTATTGGTCCCTTGATTAATTTTGTTATCCTTAGAACTCGAGGTGTGCCATTTAGTAAATTTCATGGCCCTCGCAAAGTTACAAACGCGAAATTGCTTTAGGCGCGTTAGTTTAATAATATTACGTTCCTAAATTCGGGTGCGCATTTATGTGACCCAAATCCAAATCTCAACGGAGTCGAAATGTGTCAATAACCACGGGTACATTGATGTGACGTGGTTTGAGATGTGTTTTCACGACGTTGCAATTCTTATAAAATAATAATAATCAAAAGCGATTAAAAGGTAAAAATGCACATAGGTTTGAACATGTACTAAAATTAGATAATTAAGCCGAATATAACAGTTAAGCGACCGTGCTAGAACCACGGAACTCGGGAATGCCTAACACCTTCTCCCGGGTTAACAGAATTCCTTATCTGGATTTCTGATTCGTAGACTGCAATATGGAGTCATTCTTCTCCTCGATTGGGGATTCTAACCGGTGACTTGGGACACCATAAATCTCCCAAGTGGCGACTTTAATTTCTTTAAATAAATAAATCCCATTTTGATTGTCATTTCAAGTTGGAAATAACTCCCTTTATTACATCCTTTCGGGGTGTAGTAGTAAAAAGAAGGTGTGACACTCACAACATCTAATAACCCCTGTGATGGCAGATGAGAACAGAAGAAAAAAAATTTAAACATAGTTGGAAACAGTAATTGTAACAGATGAGAACAACAGAAAAAATAGAAGTACAAATAGTATTGAAAACAGATAAAAACAAAAGAAAAAAATAATAGTTGAAACATATGATAACCGCAGAAAAAGTTATTAATTCTGTGAACCCGTAGGTCTGCCTTTGTTTGCGCTCTCTAGTAGGGCATGAAGCCACTACCGAGAAGTTTGTCTATAGAGGGATGAATCCAGTGAGGGAGTGGCCAGGAGACATCACAACGGGAGGAGTCCACATGGAATGGATGTCAAATAAAAGGATCAGGATGTTTTATGGTGGAGGAAGTGAAGGGGCATGGATAGTATGTCACCAGGTCATATGATATATGCTTTGGCACAATAGGAAAAATAAGAAGAATATACTATAGAAGTAAGCTAAAAGATATACTATGTTGAAGGCTTGCAGCTACATGTTGAGCAACAAAGTTGATCAATGGATGTACACGAAACGAACCGTTAATATGTAGTGAATATTTAACAAGTTTAATAATATTACTTCTTTTTCCATATGACTACACCAAGTATGGATTTATTTTATCACCTTTGAATTTTGTCGATATATACTGTTCATGTACAAACAATGATGTCGAGCATATGCATGGGCACCAACATCTAGTCTTTATATATATATATATATGATATGATACATGGTCATATAAAGAAAAAACATGTGGAACCCAAGACGGAGATGGCCAAAGTCTGAAAACGGTTATTTTGCTTGTCACCGGAAGGGATAACATTCATAAAGGTGTATTAAATGCCCTCACACGGAATTAAGGGCGAGGACCTGTTATAAGAAATTTGGTATTTATGTCCACCATTTCAAGGCTATGTATTGCGTAATTCTTTACTTATTCTATTATTTTCAGGATCAAATTAGTTCTATTAGTGAACCATCTCTCTACTAGAAATATTTTTGTTATTGCTTCGACTCATATTCCCCAAAAAGTGGATCCCGCACTAATTGCTCCGAATAAGTTAAATATCAGTGCAATTCCAATCAACTGATAGAAACAGGAAAGAAATTATCATCTCACATTTTTCCTCTATCTACTTGTATTTGTGCATTTGATATTTGATACTTGTTTTAATGATATCTCGTGCTAATGGAAATTCAAATGTGCAGCTCAAGATGGATTTCTATAAGGCTGACAAGTTCTTTTCTTTTTCTTTTCAATATTTGTTGTTCAGAAGATGTTGTTATTCTACAGAAACTATTGTATGATGCTGGGATATTGGTTGATCATTCATTTCTAAGTTATAGTTGATGGTTTCAGCTATTAGAATCCCACCTCAGGAACTTGGCTCTATCTTGGTGGCCAAAATTCTGGTCCTCCAAATCTATTTATAATTTCAACCAAAAAGCTGGTATAAAAATTTATTGCCAGAAATTGTGACACATGAACTCTTTCCATATCATGTTTTCCAAAGTTGTTATACAATATCTAATTCAGATAATCAAACTTGCATCTTGACTTGTATACTACAGTCTCCAAATCCTGTAAAATGTATAAACTTGTTGTTTAGAGAAAAGAAAAACGTCCACAAACCAATCGCACAATATATTCCAGTTCGTAAGAAATCAGGGGTTGCATTCCAAATTTTAGTTTCTAGTTACTCTGCCATCTGCTTGAACCAAAATATTCTAGTACCATACAAGTGCATTGAAAAACTAAACATCCAAGATGTTATTAGAGAGCAACTATATCTACTACACCGTTTATGTCAGAAAATTATCCACTGGATTTGAAGGTTAGCAATATTTCTGAAACTAGACGATGAACCAAGAATATTCAGACTCTGGTTTGGCAAGAGCTTTAAAAAAATAGCAGGAACTAGTGAGCTGAAATGACATACTAAGAAAGCTTACTTCTTCACTTACGCAATTGAGAAAACCTCCTGATAAGTAATATGTAGATGTAACGTTTTGGATCCTACAACCCAGCATAAACCAAATAAGAATGGTAGTTGTATATGTTGTATAAATAACCTACTATGGAACTACTACTAATATTCCTGCCCAACAAATGCACCTTTCAAAGTGCATAGAAACTTCACTTAAAATACTATATAAAGAATATGGAAGAATATCATTGTATTGGGAATAGAAAACCAGGTGACTTTTGAAAGGAGAAGTTAAGTGTGGGTCTTTGATGTACACGATGATGAGAACATGGTAAAATTATGTTATTTTTTCCATTACCTCACACTAGTAATATAAGGATCATATGAGTTTGGAATAAATAGACTTGCAGAAACAGTTTCTGAAGAAATGATCTTTCATGGACTATCATTTGACTAGCTGATGCTAGCTACTACATGATGAGAAAAATAAAAGGTAATTGCATAATTATTTGTATAGAACACGAAAAATGTTCAAGTTGTAAGGAGAAGTCATAGAGCAAAAAGTTATACTAACTGTAAAAGGAAAAAATAGTTGTCTGAATAGAGAACTCATTGTTATCAACCCGGTAGAATAGAAAAATTAATAAGCTTAGAAAATGCAATTAAATTAGTAACAGAACAACGTCCTGAATAAGAACGTAAGAAGTACTACCTTGAAAGGTGAGAGCAAGGGAAAGTCATCAAAAGCAAGAGATATCTAACATCATACTTCCAAAGACTAATAGAATTTCCACCACTCAAAAAGTCAATAGGATATTTAGGATAACAAGCCAATTTTCATTATCGCAGGAAATTTTCCACTAAGACGGGTAATGCATATCATTTAATTTACTTAAAAGCTAGAGACTCACAATCCCACATATTAGTGTTTATCTTTCCATCAAACCAATAAGCAAAGTTGCAAAGAGACCAACAACGCTTGCTCTAGATTAAGAGTAACAAATATTAAAGAAACACCCTCTACTATCCATGCATGGTCGACAAAACAAACAAGAGTCATAGATATACCCGAGGAAATCCAAAAGCACAGGGACAAAAGTTAGAGCATAATACACATAGATCATAAAAGTTCATGGCATTTGTTGCAATAATTTGAAGTTGATTGTCATTTGACGTACATCCTTGATATTGTAGTAAGATTCCTTAGCTAGTAGCCTAGTAAGATAAATCAATTGTCAAACACACATTCATTTGATGCAAGAAAAGCATCACTTGCGTTTGCTAAGATCTTAACTCCAAGAAACTTCAAAAATATTCATGACTTAGCAAATTAACTACCAAAGGTAAATAAAATTATATCCATTGGAACATTTCATGATAGGATTTTCACCTGAAATACAACGAAGGAAGGAACAATTTGGTATTCTCTAGTTTTGTGACAAAGCAAGTTCATAGCTACTTGTATGGAGATCTAGAGGTATCTAATAAATAACTATATTACAAAGATTCTTTTAGTATCATTTTTGTGGAACCCAAAAATCTTATGCCAAATTACAACAAGGAAGACAAACAAAAAGAGAGCCTTTACAACAGTGGTTCCTACAGAGCATATTAATTAAGCAGTAGCTAAAAGGATCACATAATTCACACAAAGCCTAAAGCTATCATTTAAAAACCTCAGAATAACTCACTAATCAAGTACCCACAGAATCCGAACATTAACTATAAAATTAAAAATCATAATGATGGCTTGTGGTTTGAACCTAATCAAGGAAGAGAGATAAATAAGCTAATCTCAACAGTGTAGAACAAAAATGACCTTTTCTAGACAATTATGATGAAACTTAATCTTGCAAACAAACGAGTTGGACACGCAGAATTATACACAACAGATACAATATAGACATACAACAAAGGGGACTCCACAAAATTGTGCAAATGAATGGTGCATATATATATAAGGCAATATGCATCTAAATCCCTAAATACATGTATCTACAACAGACAAATGGAGGAAATCAAATACACATAAACCCAACAATGTTCTATCACACATTTAGAGATAATCGGAAATATTTTCATATTTCAAATCAAAACTGAAGGGTACAAAGAATAGACTGAAGATCAAGCACTTAGCTGTGACGACCCGACCCATCGTCTCAGGAGTTACCACCCTATTTCTCCCATTTTATGCTTCTTCATGTTTCACTATCACAATTTGGTGTGTTAGAGTTGATTTGGAATGGTTTTGGTAGAAAATGAGACACTTAGTCTCTTTAAGGAAGGCTTGGTTTGGAAAAGTCAACCAGAGGTTGACTTATGAGTTATTGGGCTCGGATACAATTTTCGGTGATTCTATTAGCTTCGGGGGATGATTTGTGACTTAGGAGTGTGATCGGAATTGAATTTGGAGGTCCGGTGTAGAATTAGGCTTGAATTGGCGAAGTTAGTATTTTAGGGAATTCCGGTTGATAGGTGAGATTTTGATCCGAGGGTCGGAATGGGATTTGAGAGTTGCAGTAGCTTCGTTAGTTGATTTTGGATATGTGTGCAAAATTTCAGGTAATTCGGAGGAGTTTTGGTTGGGGTTTTGATCGAATGCGAGTTTCGGAAGAATTTGAGGAACTTCGGCTTGGATTTGATATAATTTGATGGTTTTAGTGTTAATTGTAGTATTTTGATGATTGGTGCAAGTTTGAATAAGGTATTGGATCATGTTTGTGTTTTTGGTTGAGGTCCCTGGGGCCTCAGGGTGAGATTGGATGGTTAAACCGAGAGTTTTGGAATTTTTGCTTGTTAAAGGGGCTGCTGATATCTGGTATCTTCACACCTGCGGTTATGGGACCGCAGGTGCGTCATGCAGAAGCGGACGACAAGGTTGCATAAGCGGAAATGGACTCAAGGCAGGTTCCACAGAAGCGGAAGTGGGGACCGCAGAAGTGGTTCCGCTAGTGCGAAATAGTAGCCGGAGAAGCGGTTGGGAATTTTAAATAGGAAACCGCAGAAGCGGTATAGTGCCCGCAGAAGCGGTCCTGCATCAGCGAAAATGGGACCGCAAAAGCGATATGACTGGACATAGTATTAAATTAGTCTTCTTCGTGAATTTTTGAAAGAGTAACATATTGCACTTCGGATTTGGAGAGTTTTTGGGTGATTTTGAAGAGGGTTTCTAGAGCTTTGATCAAGTATGAATTCTTGGACTTAGAACATGATTTTATAGTGTAAATACATGGATTAGAACTGAAAACTCAAGGAATTAAAGGTAAAAAAAGGTGGCTTAGGGCTTAAACCTAAGAGAGCTTAAATTATGGATTTGAGGGGTCAAATGAACCCTGATTCTTGTAATTTTGATATGTATAGACTTGTGGCGAGATAAGGAACCCGTTGATGTAAAAAATTTTGAGATTTGAGAAGTAGGCCCGGGGCTCGGGGCTCGGGGCTCGGGGCTCGGGTTTTGGTAATTTTGGGATTTGTGCCCATTATTGATTATTTTTGCTTGAGCTTTGTTCCATTAGCATATTGTGATGTATTCACTCTGATTTTGGTTAGATTCGATGCGTGTGGAGGCTGATTTGAGGAGCAAAGGCGTCGCGAGCTAGAGATTTTGCCGGTTCGAGGTGAGTAATGATTGTAAATGATAGTCTGAGGGATTGAAACCCCAGATTTGCACATCATAGTGTTGTATTGAGGTGACTTGCATGCTAGATAGCTAGCGTGGGGTCGAGTACCGTTGGGGATTTTAACTTGGTCCGTCCCGATTGATGAAATTACTGCGTATTTGACTGGAACTACTTGTTATTATCACAAATTGGGCTGATTGCCATATTTGGGCTTCGTGCAAATTATTTGAAATCTTCAGGAATTGATATCACCGTTTCTGTATTATTTTTGCATATTATTTGATCTCGATCCAAGATTTTAAATACTGTTTCGCAAACTCACCTATCTTTCTAAGATTTGAAAACTTAAACAATATTTTATTGACGTTTTGAGCTAGAACTAATATTTTAATATTGCCCAAGAGGCTTATGTGTATTTTTGAACTGAGCATGGATCGGGCTGCGCACCGTAGTAGTGTTATATTGATATTGAGGTCGAGAGCTTAGTTGATTACATTGATCTTGAGTCGAGAGTCTGTTGATTATATGGATATTGAGGCCGAGAGCCTGGTTGTGACGACCCAAAGGGTCATCATCTGATTTCTCCATTTTTTTGCGCTCTCGAGGCATTGAAGACCTCACTTTTAGTTGCCTCGATTTGTGTGTACAGTCCAGGCACATAGCCAGAAAGCTTTTATGTTGAAATATGTGAAATCTGCTAAGAATTTGAAGAATTTTGATATTAATATGGCTAAAGTTGACTTCGGTCAACATTTTTAGTAAATGGACCCGGACCCGTGATTTGACGATCCCGGAGGGTCCGTATAAAAATATGGGACTCGGGCATGTGCCCGAAGTCGAAATCTGAGGTCTAGAACCCGAGTAAAAGAATTTTTCTGTTAAATTATTTTTCTGAAATTATTAAAGAAAATGGAAGTGAAATTGATTAAAAGACTATTGTATTTGGCTCGTATTTTTGTTCTGACGCATATATATTGTTTAAGCGCTTTCTGTGAAGTTTGGTCAAAATCGGACGTCGTTTGACGTGTTTCGGACTATGAGTTCCAAGCTTGAAAGTTGATGAAGTTTAGAAGAAAAATCATGAGTTTTGAGGCTTGATTCATTGATTTTGATGTTGTTTTGGCGATTTGATCGCTCGAGTAAGTTAGTAGAATGTTATTGGTTTAGTGTGTGTGATTGGTTAGGAGCCCCGAGGGCTCGGGAGTGTTTTCGGATGTGTTCGGAGTAGTTTTGCACTTAGGTTGGTAGCAGATTTTTCTGCAATTTTTGCCCAATGATTCCTTCTTCGCGTCCGCGGCCTTGGTCTCGCGTTCACGTACCTTTCCCTAGTTCCTCCATTGCGTTCGCATACCTTGCCTCACGTTCGCGGAGTCTCATTTGACTCTGAGGATTCAGCCCCTTTTTACTCTTCGTGTTCGCGTATATAGCCTCGCGAATGCGTAGTGTTGCATTCCCCTTCCTCGCGTTCGCGTTAGGGTCCACGCATTCGCGTAGGCCAAGTTCTGGACCCCCAGCATTTTCTTCTACGCATTCGCGATGTACTGCCCAGTTTACCCTTTACGAACGCGGCCCCTTTCCCGCGAACGCGAAGGGCAATTTTGCCCAGCGAATTTTTAAGTCAAAAAATAACCAATGATGGTAAAAACATATCACTTCACGAGCTCTTCCTTCTCCAAAGTCCTAGGGCAAATTTTAGAGCACTTCTTCATCAAAACTTCTTGGGTAAGCATTGTTTAAATTGTTTTCTTCAATTTCCTTCATTAATTACTAATTTCCTAGCCCTAAATCATGAATTCAAGGTAGAAATTTGGGGGTTTGGGTAGAGTTAGGGTTTTGGGAATTGTGGGTGATTCAACCTCGATTTGGGGTCGAATCTTAAAACAAATTATATATTTGAACTCGTGGGGTTATGGGTGACTAGGTTTTGGTCCGAGCCTCGTGTTTGGACCATGTGGGCCCGGTGTCGAATTTGGTATTTTTGGAAGAATGCTAGAAAACTCATTTCTAGGCTATGGGATTATGTTGTTGAGACCTAATTGATATTATTGAATAAATTATGCTTAGATACCATTGTTTCGGAGTCGGATTTTAGAGGAAAGGAGGTATTGGAGTGTTGATTGCTATTTTCTGGACCGAGATAAGTGTTTGATCTAACTTTGGCTTGAGGGAATAGGATTAGAGTATTATTTATTGTTAATTGCTAAATGATCGAGTACGGTATATAGGCATGGTGACGAGTATCTATACACCGATGTCTAGTATGACCGTGGGTCTTTGTTGGTACTTGTTTTGGCATACTTTGGGACTCTTCCAAGGTAATTAATAATTTTCTACATAATGTGAGAAGTTTGAGGATTATTTATGAATTGTGAATTCTTTGGAGCGTTGGCTCAAACAAAAAAATAATATCGAGTAAGAAATGAAAGAATTGGAAAGAGATGTGATTATCTCCCTTACCGAGATGTGTAAGCTGTTGAGATTGCTCCCTTGCCGGGATTTGGATGTTTAATTGTGTTCTTCCCTTGCCGGGACATTTCTTGTTATTATTTATTTTCTCGTTTGGTTGTGATTGTTGTTTGTGTGAGGAAGAGTGATTATGCACGAAGGGTCATTCCGTGCCATTGTTGATTATATTATGCACGAAGTGTCATTCCGTGCCATTGTTTGATTATATTCGCACGAAGGGACATTCCGTGCTATTGTTGATTATATTATGCACGAAGGGTCATTCCATGCCATTGTTTATTATATATGCGCGAAGGATCATTCCGTGCCATGAAATGAGATTTATGTGAGGAAAGCACGAAGGGTGATGCCGTGCATTTTTATTTGATTGCTTTAGGTGAGGATGAGAGTAAAAGCACGAAGGTTGATGCCATGCAATTATTGGATTTCTTGTCTCTGTTAATTATTGTTGTGCCCTATTTATTATTTAAGTGATGACTTTTATATCCGGATTGTACTCCCTCATAGCATGTTTCCCTCCCTTTTAACTATTTAGTTTTTGGTATTCTTTCCTTTTATTGCACACACACACACACATATATATATAGATAGAACTGTACAGGTTGATTGGTAGTCATGTCTAGCCTCATCACTACTTCGCCGGGGTTAGGCCAGGCACTTACCAGCACATGGGGTCGGTTGTGCTGATGCTAAACTTCTGTGCTTTTTGCACAGATCACGGTACCGAGGACTAACTTCAGTAGCACATTGAGTGGGAGCTAACATCAGTCCAGGGACTACGAGGTAGCCTAGCTGGCATTCGCAGGCCGGAGTCCCTTTCCATATTTTCTATTTGTTTTCATTGTGCCGAGACAGACACGACGTATTTTTCTACTCAGACTAGTTTGTAGCACTCATTAGTAGTCCGTGAGATAGCGACTCCAGTCCTTGTGTAGTGAAATATTTAACTTCCGCATTTTGGGTTTTCATTTACTTATGTTATAAAAGACTTCCGCTTTCATTTAAAAGTTTATTATTGTTATTACTGTTGTGTTGTTATTCAAAGAGTTAAATGTTTGGCTTGCCTAGCTCCAACAGTAGGCACCATCACGACTCCCGATGGTGGGAAATTCGGGTCGTGACACTGGTTGATGCCACGAGATGGCTTGATATTGCGCTTGGGCTGTAGGAGCTCCTCCGGAGTCTTTATACACCCCCAGTGAGCACCGTCAACGATAAATAAATGGATGGCTCAGGCTACACGCCGCAGTGGGTACCAGAGTGTACCGTCATATGCATTACATTGCACTCATGCATTTGTTCTTATTTGTATTACTTGTCATAATATTTCTGCACTCTAATTTCATTTCTTTTTATGCAACTTCTTGCAATAATTACCTGATATCTTAGTGTTATATGTTAACGGAGTGTTGTGCCCGAGGGGCTGACTTTTGTGCTTGCTTGCACTACTTTTATTGGATTCATTTGCTTAACTGTTAGAAAAAGACATCTTCAAAAGAGGTTTTAAACTGAGCTAAGATATTTTTAAAGGTTTTACAGCTTCACTGCTTTCTCCCAAAGGGCTTTTCACGACTCCTATATAGCATCATGGTTGGATTTACATGATTTCTTACTGCTCAGTTGTTATTTACCCTTATTATTCACTAAGTTGGAGTACTCACTTTACTCCCTGCATCTTGCGTGCAGATGCAGGTATTGTGCACCCGGTAGCGGGTTCTGGCTGATCAGAAGCAGAGCTATAGGAGCAGCGAGGTGACTGCCTGCGTTCGCAACACCATTGTTCTATCTTTTGGTTCATTATTACTGCCTTGTATATTGTGGGTCCTATAGCTGTATTTATACTCTGATAGATGCTCGTGACTTGTGACACCACGATCGGGTTGTAAATTTTGTTAATTAATATTATTAAGTTGTATTTTTCTATTCATTTATGTTTAACTACTTTGAAAGAGACAAATTGGGTTAGTTGGCTGGCCTTGTCTTCACGAGAGGCGCCATCATGGCTAGTGCAGGGTTTTGGGTCGTGACAGGTTGGTATTAGAGCCTAGGTTACTAGGTCTCACGAGTCATGAGCAGGTTTAGTAGAGTTTTGCGGATCGGTATGGTGACGTCTGTATTTATCCTCGAGAGGCTGCAGAACCTTTAGGAAAACTTTACCTTCTTGAACTCTTATCGTGCATCCTTGATTAAGCTTGAAAATAAACTCTTGAAATTCCTTCCATGTGTTCGTAAGCGCACATAAGCACTCAGTATCAGATGTGCCTTGATGGCTTGTGATTCCCCCATCAAGGGGAGAGATGTGATCTCTATGAGTTTGATGTTGGGCCAGTCTGGAGGACTTGAGGCCTGATATTTGACTATGGCTTAAGCACCGAGGTGCTGATTGTGTGAGCAAGTGTTTTGAACTTATATGTTCGGTATTGTCCCTATTAGCCGGAATGGTGGTTGGTTATCCATGTGATGAGTATGTTAGTACTGCGAGATGTATCTATGACTTGGTAGTGACGAAGAAGTTTGCTGGATAATAGATGAACTGCTAAGTGTTCGACTCCTATTGTGATTTGATGTGTAGCCCGAGTTATAGGCGCGTGAAGAATATTTTCGTGTCTCCTAGTTGGGGAGTGAAGTGCATTACATGTGGCGGTATGATTTCAGACCCAGGAAGACTAAATGATAGTGTATTGTATATGGCGATGGAAGGTATGCTGAAATACTAAATTGAGACAAAGCAGGTGGATTATCTCCTGCGGAGTGTTCTTAAGTGGTATGATCCTTATGTGTATGTTAGAAGATCTCATGTGTATTTGAAGGGTACATGTTAAAATTGGAAAATTCGGGTCGCTTAAGATAGTGGACTCAACTGATGTGGGGATAAATGCGAGATTTGTAGAGGATTACAATATTAGATGATTTGTGTTTTCACAAACTTGTAAATGATTTGAGTTTAATCTCACTATGGTATTGTGGCATCATTAGAGTAAAAGTGTTATAAGTTGTTGAGTGTGTCTTGATATATGGCTTCGAGCCAAGTTGGGGAGTTTGCTATTGATTAGCTAAATGTACGGTCATGTGCTATACTGGTTCCGGTTCGAGGCATGCTGGCGAATCAGTTCTAGTTGCTGAAATTGATCCGAGGATGTCACGAGTGAGGGAAAACTTTGACAAAGGCTACATGGTGCTTCGTAGGTGTGTGAGAATCACAGGATGTCTTAAGTTGTCGTTGGTATAGAATGCTCGGTGCCTGGAGCAGGAAGATGTTTGGTTGTATTAGAATGAGGTCATATCCTGTGGTGTCAGAATGCTAATGAGGCACAGTTGGTTATGTTAATTTGATCAGGTGAATTGCATTTTGAATATGAAGTAAATGACTCTCGAGAATGGTTTTATTGTGTTCAAGATTCTACATGTAACAATCAGGTGTCTTAAGATTGTGTATGTGGTCAAAGACTGTGTTTTCACTAGAAAAGGTCAAGACTTGTGGTATTTTTATGTTAATTATGGGATTCTATGTATCAATATCTGGAAAGTAAAGGTAACGAACTTAGATTCGCAGGAAGGTCTTCAAAGTAGAGTATTTTGGAATGTGTTGTTCCTAGGAATATTTGAGAGAGGATTCAGTGGCTTATGGGTCTTAGACAGTGTGGTCTTGTGCTTGGGTCTCGTGTAGTGAGCCTAGGTTGAGTGACGTTGGTGTTACAGCAAGGGGGAATATCAAGTTGATGATGAATCAGAAGTGAAATTAGATAGATGGAATAGCTTTATAGTAAACCAAATTGATATGGTAAGGATATGATTAATTCTTTGCATGTATTCGAGGTAATGAGCCCTTACAAGTATTTAGCAGCAATGCTCTTGGGTTTTGATGGCTTGCTTAGCTTGGTCGAGTTAGAAGGATTCCGTCCTGGCAGTTTAATTTATGCAAACGGAATTGAGAGAGTTCTTGTTGATTTCTACCGTGGTTAAAGATGTGCATTTTCTACGGATATGAGAATCATGGAATGTATAGTGATTTTTCTTCTAGATGGGATCAATGGAAGTTCTTGACTCGTTGAGTACGTAGATTTCTATGGCTAGGAAGGGAGATAAAAGTTTTTATGTTATCCTTGGATTGTATGGTATACGCGGTATGTTGTAAAGGACCGAGCTTGGCGTGTGCTAGGTTACAGTACAATTCTGAAAGGAAGTTCATAAGACTCTTAAGCAATGATCAGCCTCAGATAATTAAGGAGAATGGTACTACTAATTGGAAGTGATTTGACGAGAGTATACATCATAGAAAAATGTAATATGATTAAACTAATGATACTTCGGTAGTATTGCGGTGCTTTCTTATTAGGTAGACTGCTGATATCTGAGTTTGTTTAATGGCACCGGGGAATTTCAGAATATCTTTCGTGGAATGATTGGGTACTAGAGGTGTGATACGTATTCATATGGCAAAATTTGGATCAGGTATGATGATTCGTGTGCTATATGGAGTTGGAGACTAGAAGTTCTCATGTACAGGCAATGTGATGGTTGTGGATTGTGTGTATCGGCACCGTTTATCGGCCATTGGGATTTGGAAGCTCGAGTGGATCTTACTTTGCTTGATATGTTAGATTTTGGATATGATGTTGAGGTGTAGACTAGCTGTCTCAGTATTGGGTTATTCTCGACTATTGCGCTATGGGCTATGCCAGAAACGCCATTGGTTGAGTGGTGAGGTGCGTCAGATTATGTTCTAGCAGAGTGGTTTATATTTCAAAGACTCAGCAGACTGCTGGGAAGGATTGCTTATCTTAATTGGGCCTTCGTGATAGATATCAGTGCAAAGGTTTCTACCATTAGTTCTGTTCCGGTGTTAAGGGACTTTTCAGATGTGTTTCTTGTGGCCGGGCATATTATCGGGCGAGGTTGTGGATTTCGATATTGATTTGGTGCCGGGCACCGTATCGTACGGCTCCAGTAGGAGTTATAGTAGTGGAAGGAGCAACTTCAGGCTTTCTTGGTAATGAGTTCGTTGGTAGGCTTATAGGGATATGTTTTTAGCTTGAGTTGGCTTGGTTGGCCCCAAATTTTATTGTTAAGGGATAGGTTGATTCGATCCTTAATGAGCTTGTTATTGATCTGGGGAGGTCTATGAGTTGCTTTTCGTTATTTTGAGACATTATGATTTGTTGGTTATGGGCACATGCGGTGCGGTTCTATTGGGGATTCATAGTGAAAGTCGAGCGGGAAGAGTAATTAGGTGTTGCTCGGTAAATGGAGTATTGGTTATGACCTATCGGGTTGCGTGTCGTGTGTTATTTGTTTCATCGTGGGTATAATGAATTGCTTTGGTTCCAGACATCAAATTGTGCGTGGATGTCAATTTTGAGCATAGTGACTTGAGGTGTTTCATGTGTAACAGTGTTTGGATAGGATCGCGCATTGTAGCGAGGCCACATGGAAATATGACCTTTCGGGGTAGATTCAGGTGTTCTATTTCTACGACGTGAGACAGGGTCTCAGCCTTGTGTTGTGATGGTACTGATGAGCTTGAGGTAGAGCTCTTTCGTTTGAGTCATTTTTCATGATATGAGTATGTTCAGACTGTTTCTTATTGGTGCACGTATTATTCAAGTTGTGGCTTAGGCCTGTACTGAGGTGTCATATCACCAAAGTGGTGTGTTGGATTCGAGGTGATCGTTGGGGTCATGAATAAATATGAATGGATTTGATTTCAGCTTGTTGGAAGGATAAAATCGAGGTTCGGCTCGAAATCTGCTGTGGTATTAGTCAAAAGGGAAGTGGCTTCATGAATGGTTGATCTGAGAAATGGATTATGGTTTATTGCGTATTTCATTTATCGTTGGCAGTATATAAAAGTGTTAGAATAAGACCTTAATTGATAAGAGGTTTTCTACCGGTATTCGGGTGTTGTGGGCAACTGTTGTACATAGAAGTTATCGTTTCGAGTGTTTAGGTTATGTGGTATATCATATGATTGCACCTGAGGTTGCAGGTATGGGTATTACAACTGGTTCGGGCCTGTTCTGAGTATAGATATGAGGTTCTGATCTTGTGTGTGATTTCGAAAAGTGCAATGTGGTTCTAGTGTTTATGGACTAGATGGATTGTGAAATTTCAGCTATGTTGTGTTATCGGACCTATGTAAGATAGGGTGACGTGGGATCACCCCTGGGTATATGCTTGGTAAGGTCATTCAGCTAATGGTTGGCTTCTAGGACAACTCTGGGTACGCTCGAGGACGAGCATTTGTTTAAGTTGGGGAGGATGTGACGACCCGACTCGTCGTCTCAGGAGTTACCGCCCCGTTTCCCCCATTTTATGCTTCTTCATGTTTCACTATCATAATTTGGTGTGTTAGAGTCTATTTGGATTGGTTTTGGTAGAAAATGAGACAATTAGTCTCTTTAAGGAAGGCTTGGTTTGGAAAACTCAACCGGAGATTGACTTATGAGTTATAGGGCTCAGATGTGATTTTCGGCAATTCGATTAGCTTCGGGGGATGATTTGTGACTTAGGAGTGTGATCGGAATTGATTTTTGATGTCCGGTGTAGAATTAGGCTTGAATTGGCGAAGTTAGTATTTTGACAAATTCCGGTTGATAGCTGAGATTTTGATCCGAGGGCCGGAATGGGATTTCGAGAGTTGCAATAGCTTCGTTAGGTGATTTTGGATATGTGTGCAAAATTTCAGGTCATTCGGAGGAGTTTTTGTTGGGGTTTTGATCGAATGCGAGTTTCGGAAGAATTAGAGGAACTTAGGCTTGGATTTGATGTAATTTGATGGTTTTATTGTTAATACTGGTGTTTTGATGATTGGAGCAAGTTTGAATAAGGTATTGGATCATGTTTGTGTTTTTGGTTGAGGTCCCGGGGACCTCATGGTGAGATCGGATGGTCAAACGGAGAGTTTTGGAATTTTTGCTTGTTAAAGGGGCTGCTGATAACTGGTATCTTCGCACCTATAGTTATAAGACCGCAGGAGCGGTCACGCCGAAGCGGACGAGAAGGTCGCAGAAGCGAAAATGGACTCGGAGCAGGTTCCGCATAAGTGGAAATGGACTCAGGGTAGGTTAGGGGAAGTGGGGACCGCATATGCGGTTCTACTGGTGCGGAATAAGAGTCGCAGAAGCGGCTGGGAATTTTAAAGAGGAAACCACAGAAGCGGTGTAGTGCCCGCAGAAGCGGTCTCGCATTAGCGGAAATGGGACCGCATAAGCAAGATGACTGGACAGAGTATTAAATTAGTCTTCTTTGCGAATTTGTGGGCGATTTTGAAGAGGGTTTTGAGAGCTTTGATCAGGTATGAATTCTTGGACTTAGAACATGATTTTATGGTGTAAATACATGGATTAGAACTGAAAACTCAAGGAATTAAAGGCCAAAAATGGTGGCTTAAGGCTTGAACCTAAGAGAGCTTAAATTAGTGATTTAAGGGGTCAAATCAACCTCGATTCTGGTTATTTTGATATGTATAGACTCGTGGCGAGATAACGAACCCGTTGATGTAAAAATTTCTGAGATTTGAGAAGTGGGCTCGGGGCTCGGGTTTTGGTAATTTTGGGATTTGTGCCCATTATTGATTGTTTTCGGTTGGGCTTTATTCCCTTAGCATATTGTGATGTATTCGCTCTGATTTTGGTTAGATTCGACGCGCGTGGAGGCCGATTTGAGGAGCAAAGGCTTCGCAAGCTAGATATTTTGCCGGTTCGAGGTGAGTAATGATTGTAAATGATAATCTGAGGGTTTGAAACCCCGGATTTGCATATCATAGTGCTGTATTTGTAAGGTCCCGTAAATAATGTTTGGTCTCAAAACTCAATAACCCGTGGTGTCGACCCTTGATAGTGATCTAAGCCTTCAAAAAAAATCAAAAGAATCAATTTTCCAGAAAATTGTCATTTATGCGGCCCAGAATGCGGTTGCAGATCAGCTATGCGGACCGCATTCCTGTCGCATAGTGAATCAGAGAGTTGGTCTAAGTTGGTGTTGAAAATGTGGTCCATTATGCGACCGCATAATCGATATGCGGACCGCATTCTTGCTGCATAATGAATCAGAGAGTTGGTCTAAATTGAGGTTGAAAATGCGATCCATTATGCGACCGCATAATCAGTATGCGGACTGCATTTCCACCGCATACCCAGGCAGAGATGTCTAGTGATTTGGGGTCAGTTCTGCGGTCCAATATGCGGACCGCATTTCAATTATGTGGTCGCATAATGCCACCGCAGTTCTTACCCGGACTTCTATTTTTCTAAAATTTAAAACCCGACCCCCTTTCTAATATAACACCCTAACCCCTCATTTTTACATATTTTCTGAACAAAACAAGAGAGAGGGAGGAGGGGTTCTTGAGAGAAGGTTCCTTTTCTTCAAAAATTTGTTCCTCAAATTTATCTGGTCCGGGAAATTTTAAAGCAAGTCTCTTCATCTCCATTTCTACAGGTAAAATCCCTACCCCATTTTTAATTGACTTTCAGATTTATTGAGAGGAGGAAAGTCTCATGCATTAGTTCTTGATGATAGGGGTTGAAATACTCGTGCATGTTTATTAAAACCTAAAATCTAGTAAGAGTAGTTGGGAAGGAGTAAAGAGTTGTGTAAAGAAGGGTTGATAACCTAAATGTGTTCGGATAGTAGTGGTGAATTTCAAATTCTAAGAAATATGTGTTAATTTGTAAACTAGATTGACGTGGCTAGATTGCTTGGTGACTGATAATAGGAGATTAAAAAGGGAATTCGACTCCAGGTATTTATGGCTAACCTTGACTCTATAAAATTGCCTTGTTGGTGTTCAAATGTTTGGTATGTGACATTCACGTGGGTAAATTGTGAAATTTGTGTGATTTGCATGGTTGTGATTATTATATGTGGTATTAGATGAAGAACAAATGACATAAGGAAATTGTTAGTGATGCAACTGAAATAATTGAGATATTAACATCTATGGCTTATCGTGGGCAAGTATTGTTGTAATGTGAAACACTTGTGAATTGTGGAATGTGAAGGAAATAGTATGGATGGTTATGGAAACACTTGTAAATTATTGTTGCTATTCCTTAAGAAGTGTTGTTGTGATCTTTGTGAATTGTTCATTGTTATTGTTATGATTGTTTGTGAATTGAAAATGTACGGTGGGATCGGGTTGCGCGCCGCAATACGAAGTAATAAGGTGCGGGTTGTAGTGATAAGTGTGGACGAGGTAATAAGGGTGAAAAGTGATCGAAATCACTGTTGAAATGAAAATATGAGCAAAAATGTGAAATCTATTGATGTGGAAATGTGGAAGGGAAACGGGAGAGTTTGTAAAACTTGTTTGGCTTGATTGTTCTTTCTTTATGGAATTGATTGTTGTTTCTGTTACTGTTACTTACTTGTCTATGGCTTGAGTTTACTTGGCGCAAAGTTTGTTATACATACCAGTACAATTCAAGTGTACTGACGTCCCTTTTGCTGGGGACGCTACATTCGTGTCATGATTGTAGATGGTTCTGCAGCAGGTACTCTAGCCCACCGATCGTAGCTTCATCTTCGCCTTCCGTCAACTTTTTTGGTGAGCCCCATTCCTCTCGTGGCCCTACGTGGCACATGCCGCTTGTTTCCGTAGTTTTATTTTGTTGTTGTGTAAGGTATAGCCGGAGCCTTGTTACCGGCAAGTACTGTATTATCATGTTTTATCTTTCGAGGCTCCGTAGACAGTGGATGTGGGTTAGGAGCTACGTATAATCATGTTTCTTTTGATGGACAATGAATTGGTAATTTTACTAATTATTATTTACGTATGTTTTGAAAAAGGGTGATCTAAAATTTATTTATATGGCTAGTTCTTGGAATACCGAATAAGGAAAACAAGGGTGGCGCATGGGTTAGGAAAGGCACCCAGGTCCGCTTGACTGGGGATTCCCGGTCGAGCGCCGGTCATGTCCCTCGAGTTTGGGGTGTGACAAACTTGGTATCAGAGCCTAAGGTTTTAAAGTTTCCTAGGATGTCTCGGAGCCGTGTCTAGTAGAGCCCTTCTTATCAGTGTGTTGTCGACCACATCTATAAGTAGGGAGCTGCATGGACATTTAGGAATTTACCGTCTTCTTTGTTATTCTATATCGTGCGGTGAAGTGAAAAGCGGAAGTATTTATGTCTAACTCGTGCTCTGTTCCGAAATCTTTAGAAATGGCACCTAAGAAGAGAGCTAGACTCGGCCTTGGGGCCAACGCCACCGCAAGTGTGGCCGTGAATCATGTACCTGATGTCATGGGTGAGAGTGACTCCCCGGCCTTGAATCTGCCCGACCCATCTAATCCAGATCCAAGCATTCCTGTTCCGACTGCGGCAGATGGTGCCACCATCCCTCCGGCCAATATTCCTGATTCTGATACAGTTCCTGCTTCCGGTCCCGGGTTTTCTGATAGGGACCTTAGAGGAACCATCCGTATGTTGACCCAGTTAGTAGCCGCCCAGGCCCAGAGATCTCATAATGCCCCTGCATCCTCCAGTGGACTGGGAGATTCCGCCAACTCCAGAGTTCACCAGTTTCTGCGATTGGCCCCTCTAGAATTCTCAGGCACAGACCCAAAGGCTGATCCGCAGGATTTCCTTGATGAGATGTATAAGACCCTTCAAGTGATGAAGGCTACAGAGATAGAGGGGGTAGAGTTGGCTTCATACAGGTTTAGGGGAGCAGCGCGTTCGTGGTTTGAGATGTGGGAGGATTCCCGTGAGGAGGGAAGACCTCTGGCTAGATGGGATAAGTTTCTAGACGCCTTTATGGACCACTTATTGCATGTCGAGACAATGGCAGCCCGTGCCACTGAGTTCGAGGTTCTCAAACAGGGCAGTATGAGTTTTTGGAGTACCACATGGAGTTTGTGAGGTTGTCCAAGTATGCTCCTCAGTTAGTGTCGACCATGGATGCTCAGGTTCGACGTTTCGTTCAGGGACTTAGTCCTTTGGTGGTGAATGAGGATGCTACAACGGCCTTGCACTCAGATATGAATTATGGAAAGATTGTAGGATTCCGCCAGGCCACAGAGGCTAGGAAGTTGAAGATTCAGGAAGAAAGGGAGAGTAGCAGCAGGGCCCGGTCAATGGGTTACTTAGGGAGACCAGTTCCGGGGAGAGGGTCATCAGGGCCATCCCGGTCAAATGCTCAGTCCTCAGCGAGTGCACCGCCATCCGTGCACAGTTATCAGCAGAGCAGTCACTCGAGACCAGGTTCAGACAGTAGGAGGTCCCACCAGTCCGGTCGTTCATGAGTGAGGTCTCAACAGCAGGGTGGAACTACATGCCCCAAGTGTGGGAGATTTCATACAGAGACTTGCTATTTGGATATCTCGGTATGTTATAGGTGCGGGTTGAGAGGTCACATCCAGCAGGATTGCCGTGCGCCCAGTCAGGGTATGGATAGGGGATCTGCCCAGTCATCCGGTTCTTCAGTTGCTACATCATTAGTGCGTCCTCTAGCTCCAGCAGGGCGCGGTGCAGCTAGGGGTGGAGCTCGTGGTAGGGGTGGACCTAGCCGGTTCTATGCTTTGAGTGGCCTCCAGAGTGCTGAGGCTTCTCTAGATGTTATTACATGTATCTTGTCTGTTCAGGCGATTGAGTGTTATGCTCTTACTGATCCGGGGTCCTCTCTGTCTTATGTCACCCCATTCACTGCTTCAAGTTTTGGGACAGAACCCGAACAGCTTCATGAGCCGTTCTCTGTATCGACTCTGGTTGGTAATTCTATTATAGCCTCACGAGTTTATAGGAATTGTGTTGTCACGGTGAGTGGTCGTGTTACCACGACCGATCTTATTGAGCTTGGAATGGTAGATTTTGATGTAATCATAGGGATGAACTGGCTTTATTAATGCTTTGCCAAACTTGACTACCGGACGAGAGTCATGAGACTCGAGTTCCCTAACGAGCCAGTTATTGAGTGGAAAGGAAATGGTGTGGTGCCGAAAGGTAGGTTTATTTATTACCTTAAGGCTTCAAAGATGATTAGAAAGGGGTGTATCTATCATTTGGTCCAGGTGGCAGACACCACTTCAGAAGTGTCTGTCCTCGAGTCAGTGCCAGTTGTGAATGACTTTCTTGAAGTGTTTTCGGATGAGCTTCTAGGAATTCCGCCAGATAGGGAGATTGATTTTGGGTTTGATGTATTGCCAGAAACTCAGCCAATATCTATTCCACCATACAGAATGGTGCCAGCAGAGTTAAGAGAGTTAAAGGAGCTGCTGAAGGATTTATTAGAGAAGGGGTTCATACGACCAAGTGTGTCGCCGTGGGGTGCTCCGGTTCTTTTTATCAGAACGAAGGATGGGTCACTTCGGATGTGCATTGATTATTGGCAGCTAAAAAAAGTCACCATCAAGAATAAATATCCTTTGCCTCGGATAGATGATTTGTTCGACAAATTGCAAGGTGCAAAGTTCTTCTCCAAAATTGACCTGCGGTCTGGGTATCACCAATTGAAGATCAGAGAGCAGGACATTCCTAAGACCGCCTTCAGAACCCGCTATGGTCACTTTGAATTCTTGGTCATGTCTTTTGGGCTAACCAACGCCCCGACAGCTTTCATGGACCTTATGAATCGGGTTTTCAAGCCATTTCTAGATTCCTTTGTGATTGTTTTCATTGACGACATCCTCGTTTATTCGTGGAGCTGGGAGGATCATGCTAATCACCTCAAAGCAGTACTGCAGACTCTTCGTCAGCACCAATTGTATGCTAAATTTTCGAAATGTGAGTTTTGGTTGAGGTCCGTTACCTTTTTGGGTCATGTTGTTTCCAGTGAATTGATTTAGGTAGACCCCAAAAAAATTGCAGCAGTGAAGGATTGGCCTAGACCCACGACCCCGACGGAGATTCGTAGTTTCTTGAGTTTAGCAGAGTATTATCGGAGGTTTGTGGAGGGATTCTCGACCCTCGCCTCCCCATTAACTAAATTGACGCAGAAAGCAGCTAAGTTCCAATGGTCCGACGCTTGTGAGAAAAGTTTTCAGGAACTGAAGTCAAGGTT
>MU732153.1:65237-79318 GCA_026770625.1 Nicotiana glauca
GGGAAGGCAAACACGGTGGCCGACGCTCTCAGTCAGAAATCTATGGGTAGTTTGGCTCATTTGGGAGTGGATCACAAGCCCTTGGCCCGGGAGATTTATCAATTGGCCAGTTTAGGAGTTTGCTTATCGACATCAGACGAGGGGAATGTTGTGGTGCATAATAGAGCAGAATCGTCTCTCGTTGCGAAGGTCAAGGAAAAGTAGTTTATGTATCCAACATTAGCTCAGATGAAGGAAGTAGTTTTGAGTAACAAGACTTCGGCATTTTCACTCGGCGGCGAGGATGGTGTATTTCGGTGCCAAGGTAGGCTATGTGTCCCGGATGTGGATGAGCTTCGAGAGAGGGTGATGGCGAAGGCTCATAATTCTAGGTATTCCGTGCACCCAGGTTCTACGAAAATGTATCATGGTCACAAGGAGATTTATTGGTGAAACGATATGAAAAGGGGTGTGGCAAACTTTGTATCTAAATGTCGGAATTGTCAACAAGTGAAGGCTGAGCATCAGCGGCCTGGTGGGTTAACTCAGCTTATGGAAATACCAATGTGGAAATGGGAGATGATCAACATGGATTTCGTGGCAGGGTTACCTCGCACTCAGCGCAAATTCGACTCAATTTGGGTAATAGTGGATTAACTCACCAAATCAGCTCACTTCTTGCCAGTCAAGTCCACTGATACTGCAGAACAATATGCTAAGTTGTATATCAAGGAGATAGTAAGTCTTCATGGCACTCCACTTTCTATTATCTCGGATCGAGGGGCCCAATTCACAGCTAATATTTGGAAGAAATTTCAGCAAGGTTTGGGTACTCAGGTGAATCTCAGCACAACTTTCCATCCACAGACCGGCGGTCAAGCCGAGCGGACTATTCAGAGGCTTGAGGATATGTTGCGGGCTTGTGTCTTGGATTTCAAAGGTAGTTGGGATGACCACTTGCCACTTATAGAATTTGCTTACAATAACAGCTTTCATGCTAGCATTCAGATGGCCCCGTTTGAGGCACTGTACGGAAGAAGGTGTAGGTCTCCTATTGGGTGGTTTGAAGTGGGTGAAGAAGAATTGCTAGGGCCAGATCTTGTGTACCAGGCTATGGATAAAGTTAAAGTCATTTAGGAAAGGATGAAAACTGCTCAGAGTCCCTCCACAGTCTGTACACACCCCAGTGAGCGCCATCGACGATAAATAAATGAATGGCTCGGGCTGCATGCCGCAGTGGGTACCAGAGTGTACCGTCATATGTATTGCATTGCACTCATGCATTTGTTCTTATTTGTATTACCTGTCATAATATTTCTGCACTCTTATTTCATTGCCTTTTATGCTGCTTCTTGCAATAATTACATGATATCTTGGTGTTATCTATTAACGGAGTGTTGTGCCCGAGGGGCTGACTTTTGTGCTTGCTTCTACTTGTCTCGCATTCATTTGCTTAATTATTGGAAAAATACATCTTCAAAAGAGGTTTTAAACTGAGCTAAGATATTTCTAAAGGTTTTACAACTTCACAGCTTTCTCCCAAAGGGCTTTTCACTGCTCCTATATAGCGTGATAGTTGGATTTACGTGATTTCTTACTGCTCAGTTGTTATTTACCCTTATTACTCACTAAATTGGAGTACTCACTTTACTCCCTGCACCTCGCGTACAGATGCAGGTATTGTGCACCCAGTAGTGGGTTCTGGCTGATCAAAGGCAGAGCTATAGGAGCAACGAGGTGACTGCCTGCGTTCGCAGCACCATTGTTCTCTCTTTTGGTTCATTATTACGGCCTTGTATATTGTGGGTCCTATAGTTGTATTTATACTATGATAGATGCTCGTGACTTGTTACACCCCGGTCGGGCTGTGTTGGGTTGTAAATTTTGTTAATTAATATCATTAAGTCATATTTTTCTATTCATTTATGTTTAACTACTTTGAAAGAGACAAATTGGATTAGTTGGCTGGCCTTGTCTTCACGAGAGGCACCATCACGACTAGTGCGGGGTTTTGGGTCGTGACATTAGCTTACTCAAATTAAAGAGGAAAATAGGGAGCTTTAGAGCATAGAATGATGAAATAGAGGAGAGCATTAAAAAATTTAACAGATTAGGGATCTTAATGTCAGGATTTTGGAGAGTTTGCAACTGCAAATTTGGCTAGGTTTGCCAGTGATGGGTTTTTCGGCAGACGGCGGCGATTAAAATTGATACTCTAGAAAGCAAGAAAGGGACAATGAGATGAAGAGAATAATGGGTGGCACTACCAGAAGAACGATCATTGATTGTCTTTTGCCAGATTTTGGGTTTATGTTTTTGAGAGAGTGATTTTGCAACTTTTCTTTATTTTTTTCAGGAGCCAAATTGATGTTGGCGCTTAGTCCCGCTCGAGTTGGAGTACTAGTAATCCCGTTAAAAATATAAAATTCGAGACTTATATAATTCTCTATTGAACTAACGTTTGTTTGCTTATATGATTTTTCTTATTTTGAACACAATAATAACAACATTCTTAAGGAATTTAATTAAATCTCTGTGTCCATTTTATATTTTGTTTCGGGAGACTAAAGCAAATTTGATATAAAAAGACGTTTTCAATCTCTGTCGCTTCATCTAGCTAAGCGTGGCAGAGTAAGAATTTTGTTTCTGGTTCTTATATGGCCTAGTCTCGAAGGAACGGACTACGAAAAAGTACCTTGAAGTCAATTGTTCTGAAATGGCATGCCGGCTTTATTACTTTGGTTTGGTAATTTTGAAGTTGGTATTCTTCTGCCAACAATACTAGTACTACTTAATTTGACAAAAGATATTTCTTCTATTCTTCAACTTAGTCTTTCGATTAATTGATTGCAAATTGACTGCGTCATGCACTTTTAAGAGTGTCTTAGGCAGTGACTTTAAACTATTTAAATGGCATGCAATGGTGAGAGAGCTAGAAAAGTCGAGGTGCTTGAGAAACTGGACGGAATTGTAATTTCCTAGGAACACAGATGTCGAAAGCATTCACCAATAAGGAAAAAAGTAGTGAAGATCGGGTTCGACTTTCTTAACCTTACGTATTATTCATTGATGAATTTCTATCCTTTTCATGATTTATGCGGAATTTACTCTCTTAGGATAGATATGTATTATATGATTATCTCATGTTATAAACTATATGCATGATCTGGAATATACGCTTTTAAAGGTTAATTTTATTATTCCTTGACCAAATGAAAAAATATGTAATTTGGTAGCACGCATAAAATATGTGAAATATTATTTTCAAGGTTGTAAGACATGAATTAGGCTTACAGCAATACTTGAAGTATCTTGAGATCATGAATATAAAATATGTAAAGATGAACATATATACGTTTGGTTAGAGAAAGAGATCAAACTGTTTGAAGTGTTAAAATAGTCTTGTTGAAAAACCATTTGGAAAGGGAATTAAATTCTTGTGATTTTCTACTCCCTTTATGGAAACTAAAATCGTCCTGATTTTCTATTCCTGCTTCGAGATTAAAATCTGCGTGATTTTGTACTCGTTTATTGAGATTAAAGTCTTCGTGACTTTCTACTCATTTGTCGGAAATCAAAGTCTAAGTGACTTTATACTCGCTCTGGAGATTAAAGTCTTAGTGATTTCTACTCCAATTTATTATTCGGTTTGAAGACTAAAAACTTCACCATTTATTTGATCTAGTTGTATAAGATGTTACTCTGTTTGAAGATTAAAACTTCACCATTTATTAATTTTTAATGTATCTGATTGGTTTGAAGATTCAATACTTCACCATTTATTAACTCTGGATCTATCGTGACACAAACAACAAGTTCTTGTAGTTGGCTCTACAACATAATAGGGTCGTCGAATATGAATCTCCTTTTGAACAAATATGTCTGGAATATGGTATTATTCATCAAAAGACTGGTCCTTAGTCACCGCAATCTAATGGAATTGCATCAAGAAAGAATATAACGTTAAAGGAGATGATGAATGTCTTGTTGATAAGTTCTGGTTTACCCCAAAACTTGTGGGAGAAAAGTTATTCTTTCAAATAACCGTATACTCAGTAGAGTTTCCCATAGCAAGACGCAATCCATTCCATGTGAAAAATTGAATGGAAGGATGCCCAAATTAAATATTTTAAAGTGTGTGGGTACTTAGCTAAAGTGTAAGTACCTAAACCCAAAGGGATAAAGATCTGACCGAAAATTATTGATTGCGTTTTCGTAGGATATGCAAGAAATAGTAAGACATATCATTTTTGGCTCATAAATCAGAAAATCCCGACATTCATATTAATACGTTACTTGAATCGGATAATGCTAAATTCTTTTAAAATATTTATCCATATAAAATGGAATGTGAATCGCCTAATGAAAAATCTAAGCGACCTCGGGAAGAAGCAAAGGAAAATACGTTTGATGAGGAAAATCCAGATGTAGTAAACGTCAAAGGACAACTACTTCCTTTCGACAAGATTTTTTGGCATTCTTATTGGAAAATGAGCCTCAAACATTCAAAGAATCAATGTCTTCCTCGGAAGCACAATATTGGAAAGAGGCAGTCAATAGTGAGATAGAAGTCATATTAAGTAATCATACTTGGGAATTGACTGATCTTCGTCAGAGAAATAAACCTTTGGGTTCTAAATGGATTTTCAAAGGGAAAATTAAAGTTGATGGTACTATTGAAAAATATAAGGCAAGACTTATTGCCAAAGGATTAGACAAGAAGAACGTCTTGATTACTTTGACACATACTCACCGGTAAGGAGAATTACATCTGTTCGGACAGTAATAGTGTTAGCCACCGTGTATGGTATGGAAATCCATTAAATGAATGAGAAACATCCTTCTTAAATGAAGATTTGGAGGAAGAACTTTATATGGAACAACCTAGAGGGTTTGTGGTTCCTGAAAAAGAAACAAAGGTGTGCAGATTTGTTAGTCTCTGTTTGGAATAAAACAAGCACCTAAATAATGACATATGAAATTTCATCACACAATGGTATCAAATGGTTTTAAAGATTAATGAATAGTAGAAAAGACACATGAAATATTTGAAATATGGGGACATTTAGCTTATGCATGACACAAGAGAATGTTAGACATAATGTCTAAATGATATTTGTTTGAACCCCATCAATCCTTAGTGAATATTGATGTGATAGTCGATGAATTCATTATTTATTTAGTCTTAGTGATGATTAGTGATGAAACTACAAATTCAAAAGTTCTTTATGTGTTTTTCCAGAAATGATTTGTTCTTTCTTCAACATTTATAATGTTTAGCTCTTTTATGAAATGGTGTCACAAGGAAGGTTGTGACTTTTCATGGAAAAAAAATGCATTTACATGTTTTGTATAAACATGACCTTTCATGGACAAATGTATTAATATGTTGGTCTATAATGAGGTGAACCAACCGATGAAAATGACCGAAATCCATTCAATGGTGGATTTTCTTTCATGAATAAAGGTGCTATAATTTGCATATCATATAGACGTATGAATGAATATCGTAAAAATGCTTGAAAAAATTGTGGAATAATTGCGAAATGTATTTAATATATTAAAAGGTTCTGGCCACAACTGATGCCAATCATTCCAACTGTTGTTACTATTACTACTAAGTGTAGTCAATAATCTGATATGCAAGCGAAAATCGAGACGTATTACGCTACGACATAATAAAGTTTTCATTAAACTTTCATGACAATGAAATGAGTTTTGAAGTATTTAAAATATACTCCAACTTATTCCTTGCACTACAACAAGTATCCCACGATAATAGAGGTGTATAGTGATGCAAAGTAGATCACCAGTTCAACCGATTCTAAACCATCGGTGGCAGAGCGATGTATTGGAAATTGTCTAAACAAATGTGCATTGACCGCTCTACAAAGGAGGTTAATTTTAATAGCCTTAGACAAGGCCGATGAAGAAGATGAATGGCTCTAGAATTTCTTGAAAGATATTTCATTTTGGCCCAATACCTTTAGCGTTAGTTATAATTGAATATCTTGTCGCATTCGACAGAGACACAATACCGTTAGACAACTACTCTCTAGTGGTGTTATCATGATTGACTACGTAAAGTCAAGAGATAACGTGTCAGATCCACTAACAAAAGTCCTATCTTGAGAGGCTGTTGAAAGATCATCGAAGGGAATGGAGCTAAAGCCTAGGACAAGTCATCATGGTGGTAACTCTACCTAGCAGACTGAGATCCCAAGAGCTATGTTCAAAGAGATCAAACAAATTTATGAATGACGGTTCAACATTGACAAATAACTCAACCTATTCTCGTGATGAAGACAATGTTCAGAAATCAATGTAAAACATTAAGGCTTTTTGATGAGTCAATAAAGCTTAAAGCTTTTTAATGGTTTTCTAAGTCTAGCAGGATATGACCAGATAGTGTGAAGTGTAAGCTGCTTTAAGGGGAATGAAAGCAAAGATCCATTATGTTGTCAAGGTATCCACCAAAGATCGATGGTTCAAAGATATCAAATCTACCGATTAACCAAGTATATCCGATATAAGTTCACTACAGAAAGTTCAAAGGGAAACCTACTTATCCGGATGCGATTAATCCTTACTTGTGAATTACATAGTATTTTCATGCATGTGTTTCCCCATATGTCTATTCCCCATTCATGTGGGAGATTGTTGCGTTTTTCTTTAAAGGGTGTGAATGGAAAATGGAAGAAGCACGTTTTGAATTGCACCTCTATCTCACCCTTTCTTTGTCTATAAATTTAGAGGCTTGGCCTCATTTTTAGAGATGAAACAATCTGAAGTCTTCTCACCTCTTTTCTACATTGTTGCATTATTTTCTAAATAAACATAAGTGTCAAGTGTGATTTGCTCCGTTTGTTGAGTTTGTTGATGTTTGCTGAAGTTCTATGATTTGAAGTGTCGCTATCACATAATATTTATCCCGTTCTATCCTTGGAGGAATGAATATGTATATCTTGGACAACAGTGAAGGGATTAAATTCATTAAGGACACTCTTTGAATTAAGTGGGCTCAAAATTATTTTACGATTTGTCTATTGAACTAACGTTTGTTTGCTTATCCGATTTTCTTATTTTTAACACAATAATACCAACATTTTTCTGAATTGGTTATTGTAAATATTTAGATACGCATGACTGGCAATCTGCCTTTGCACTGAACCCACGCTTACTTTTATATTTTCGTCTGTAAGCTGAGTTGCCACAACAATTCAAGAAGGTATATCAAAAGATATTGTGAATTATTTACGAGATAAAAAGAGGGGTTTGCTTAAATCATTTGAATAGTTGGATATGTCATTGCTTTCAGTTTTTGGAGGGACATATAAGATAAATATAGAGATGAGGTAGAAATTCTTAAAAGCATTCTTTAATTTGAAGACCTTATATAAGCCAATAACTGTCCATCTGCCATATTATAATACCTAGTATGGGTTGAAGAAGCCAAGTCCAATGTCAAAAAATAATTTTTGATTTTCTATGTTGCTCTACTTTTGATCTATTACCAACCAAATAATAGAAGCTTATTCAATTAGTTTCATAATCTGTTGGTTTTCCTAGAAAATCTACTTGAAGTTGTTTCTATAATATTTGCATGGAAATGAAACGTAGTTCCTATGTTTCTACTTTGCACCCCTTCCACTTAAGCTCATCTAATTGCTACGAAATATTGTATTTATGCAGATGTTTGATTCGAAAAATTAAATTTAGTGTATGTAACTGCTAAAGAATTGGGGACTTTTTTTATCTTTCTTTTTTAGTGCATGATGCATATGAACTTTACATTTGTCAGTGTCACGATCTCAATTCGCCATCCGTGAACATGCCGTGATGGCACCTAGTCCCTATAACTAGGTAAGCCTAATAATGCGGAAAATAACATAGCTTGCGGAATAATTAATTAAAACTGAATAACTAAAAGAAAACTATATATAAATGCCGCTCGGCATCTACAACTCAATATTGCGGAAGTCTACAATATCACCCCAAAACCAGGAAACTCACGGGAACACAGACTAACAGAAAGTAAATACATTGCTCTAACTCCAGAATGTCTAAAACGAATAGTACGAAAGGAAAAGCTAACCGCTAAAGCTAGAATAAGAAAGAGACACCTGGTCTGCGGACATGGTAGATGTACCTCGAAGTCTCTGCTAGATCTCTCCGCCTGGGTAGAGCTACCTGGATCTGCACATGAAAAATATGCTCAGAAAGGGCATGAGTACACCATAGCGGTACTCAGTAAGTGCCAAACCTAACCTCGGCTGGGTAGTGACGAAGAAGGTCAGGGCTGTACTGAGATAAAACAAAATAAATTATAGGATAAGGAAAACAACATAGATAAAGGATACAACAAGAATCTAAACAAGATAAATAACGAATACAATAATAGAAAGCAAAAACAGGACAATACGAGGAAATGCTGCTCACAACAGGAATAATAACTGGGGATCTCTTGGTATCCCAAGGATCTCTTGGTATCCTCACCGTATACACGAGGGATATCTTGGTATCCCAAGGATCTCTTGGTATCCTCAATAGCAATTCGGGGATCTCTTGGTATCCTCAATAGCAATTTGGGGATCTCTTAGTATCCCGCGCTCTCAGTCCAGAACTATCACGTACAGGGGATCTCCCGGGATGCCGTCCCGTAGTCCCAAATTTAAAACATACAATAACATCTCAAACAACTAGAAAAATACTAAACTCGGAACAAGTAATAGTAAATTCTAGCCTAACATGCTTCACGGAGTACAAACAAGACAATTTAAGCAAATAGACAAGTAAGTTAACTAAACATGCTTCTTTAAGCTAACACATGAAAAGCTTACAATTAGGATAAACAGATAAGCAAGAAAACTCAATTGAAATACTTCAAGTTAAAATGAATTTTTCAACAATTAGCTCAATTACGTTCTCGTCACCTCACGTACGAGGCATTCAAATATCAAATATCATGTCCTAAGGGGAAAGGTCCCCCACACAAGGTTAGACAAAGCCACTTACCTCGAACCAGCACAAAAATAACTAGAAACCACGCCTTTGCCACGAGTATCCGAATCCAAATAGCCCAAATTTATTCAATTCAATCATATATCGTAAATAACATCTCAAGCAACTGGTTATACTATTTAATTTAAAGCTAAGGCGCGAAATTAGGTAAAAATAACCAAAACGCCCCTCAGGACAACGTCTCGAAATTGGATGAAATTAATATTTTCATAAACCTCGTACTCTCAAGAGTCTATACATAACAAGAACACTGAAATCATAGTCCAAATGACCTCTCAAATCCTCAATTAAAGGTCTAAGAACTTTTCCCCCAATTTCTACCAAAATTTCGAAATTAATTGGTGAAATTAACTAAAGATTAATGGAATATAACTAGAAATGGTTAAAGAAACGTTACCCAATGATCTCCTCTTCAAAACCCTCTCAAAATCGCCTTCTCCCGAGCTCCAATTTGATTTTCCAACTTTTGAAACTAAACTCTTGACTTTCATATTTCACACCAGTGGTTTTCGCTTCTACGGTCAAGGTGCGGTCCCGCTTCTACGGACCGCGTGCCGCTTCTGTGGCTTTCCCTTAAGTGGCCAGGTTTCGCTTCTGCGGACCATTACTGCTTCTGCAGTTCTGCTTCTGTGGGATATATGCCGCTTTTATAGTTTCATTAAAGAGCCAAATCTTTGCTTCTGCGGTCCTGATCTCACAGATGCGGACCTGCTTCTGTGGAATTCCTATTGCATCTGCGGAAACTGATGACCCTGACCAAATTCGCTTCTGCGTTCCTCTATGTCGCATCTTCGGTTCCCAAGCCGCAGATGCAAAAATACCAGAAGCAGCAAAAATATGATATCTCCCAACTTCCAAAATCCTTCCGCCAAAAATCTGAAATCATTCTGAGGCCCTCGAGACCTCAACCAAAAGCACCAATAACATCTAATATCCTATTCAAACGTTTACCAACCTTTAAACCACCTAAAATAACGTCCGAAACTCAATTAAATCAAGGATTTGAGCATAAGAACTTCAAATTCTATCAAAATACGCTTTCGATCAAAAACCTAACCAAACCTCGTCCGAATGACCTGAAATTTTACACACACATCCGAAATGACATAACGGAGCTACTGCAACTTTTCGGAATTCCATTCTAACCCTCGGATCAAAATCTCACTATCGGACCGGAAACTTCAAAAACTCAAACTTCGGTATTTCAAGCCTAAATCAGCTACAGACCTCCAAAACACATTCCGAACATGGTCCCAACCCCGAAATCACCTAACGTAGCTAACAGAACCATCAGATTTCCATTCCGAGATCGTCTTCGCACTGTTCCGACTACGGATAACTTTCCAACACTTAAGCTCTAATTTAGGTACTAAGTGTCCCAAAACTCTCCGAAACTCAAAACTGAACATCCCGACAATTGAAATTAGCTTAAATAGACTTGGGGAAAATAATTAATAGGGGATCGGGGCGTTAATTCTTAAGACGACCGGCCGGGTCATTGCAGTCAGCTAAAGCATGTTAATATAAGAACTTATAGCTTCCTAGTTTCCAAAAAAATAAATAAATCTTACATGTAAGTATTAATGATTAGCAATATAATGAGTTAGTGACATATGTCTATGCTTAACTGAGCTGGTCAAAGCAGTCAAAGATGGCTAGGTAGAAAGTGCTAATCGAGGAATTGCATCTGCAGGTCAAAACAGGTAAATGTGTTACATTCAATCTCAACTGCATCTTTGTCCCATTTAGAAGTGATCCCGTTTCTATTTGATATGTCCTACAATATTCTTTGTTTGATTCTACCTTTCAGCAAGAGTTAGGGTGTTGAAATTCGCAATTACATTTGTGGATACATTTTGTTAGAACCTACGATTCACTTTTCATATACCATTATAAATCAAGGTATATCATCATTTTCAAGAGGCTAAGAGCTCCTTTGTTCCGAAGGAAGATAGAAATTCCCGGAAGCACTTCTCATAAATGGCTACCACTATTGTAAGGTTATGTCTGATAAGTTTTGGATAAATTTTTGAGCAGGGATATCCTGGGATATCGTCTCGTAATCCAAAAATATATGTGCAAACAAATCTCCCGAGCTATCGCCTCGTAGTCTCAAAAGTTAATATACTCGAGGAACTGCCTTGTAGTCTCAAAAGTAAATGTGCAGGGAGAACTCCCGAGGAACCGTCTCGTAGTATCAAAAGTAAATGTGGAGGGGATCTCCCGGGATATCGTTCCGTAGTCTCAAAGTAAATACTCAGCTCAAACAAATGAATATAACAATTACTTGTGACGACCCAAAGGGTCATCACCGGATTTATCATGTTTTCCGTGCTTCCAAGGCCTTGAGAACCTCACTACTAGTTGCCTCGATTTGCGTGCACAGTCCTGGCGCGTAGCCGAAAAGATTATATGTTAAATTATGTGAAAAATTTCAAAATATGGCTTTAAAATGATTAAAGTTGACTTCGGTCAATATTTTTGGTTAACGGACCCAGACCTGTAATTTGATGGTCCCGGAGGGTCCGAAGAAAAATATAGGAATCGGGCATGTGCTCGGAGTCGAAATCCGAGGTCTAGAACTCGAGAAAAAGAATATTTTCTATGAATTTTTTTTTGAAATTATTAAAAAAATAGAAATGAAAAATGATTAAAAGACTATGTTATCGGGCTCGTATTTTGGTTCCAACGCCCGGTACAAGTCTTAAATAAGTGTTAAGCGCTTCTGTAAAGTTTGGTCGAAATCGAACGTCGTTTGACGTGTTTCGGACTTAAAAATAGAAAATTTGTGTTTGATGAAATGTTAGAAGAAATCTTGAGATTTGAGGTTTGGTTCTATGTGTATGATATTATTTTGGCTATTTGATCGCACGAGTAAGTCCGCAGGATGCTTTTGAGGTTGTGTGCATAATTGGTTTGGAGCCTCGAGGGCTCGGGTGAGTTTTGGATAGGCATCGGATTGCATTGCTCATTTTTGAAAAATCTTGTATGTTGGCTTCCGTGGTTTTCGCAAATGCGAAGGGTAGAGTCGTAATTGTGAGCTCGCAAATGCGAGCTTCGAGTCGCAATTGTGAGGTCTAGGAATTTCGCACAGGCCACAAATGCGAAAGTCCCCAGGCCTACCTAGTTTCGCAAATGCGAAGTTCCCCATCGCAATTGCGAAGTGAGGCGCTCGCAAATGCGAGACTATGTTCGCAAATGCGAGACTATGTTCGCAAATGCGAAGGTATAAATCATGGCATGGCTTCTCGAATGCGAAACTGTGTTCGCAATTCTCATATTTGGTCGGGGTTCGCAATTGCAAACCCCAGTTCGCATTTCCCACATCTACAACCTGCATTTTTCGTACTTAGACGATTTTAGACCTCACTTTTCATATTTCTCAAACCCAAACACCCATTGGCGATTTTTCAAGGACTCTTCCTTCTCAAATTCAATTGTAAGTTGATTTTCACTTAATTTCTTCAATCTTTAACATCATTTATCATGTTTTCATATTAAAATCAAGGTTTTTCATGGGTAAAAAAGGGGATTTTTGGTAGAACCTAGGTTTTCTTAAAATTAGAAATTTGGACCTCAATTTGATGTCCGATTTCAAAGCAAATCATAGATGTGAACTTGTGGGAAAATGGGTAACCGAGTTTTGGTTCGAACCTCGGGTTTTGACCAGGTGGGCCCGAGGGCATTTTGGTAATTTTTTAGTAAACCTTTGCGAAATTCATTTTCATGCATTCAAATTGATTCAATTAGCATTTGTTGATGCATTCAAGTAAATTGTGACTAGATTCGAGCAATTTTGTGCTAAATTCGAAGGGCAATTTTGAGGTAAGTATTTGATCTAACTTTGGATTGAGGGAATAGGATTAGAGTATTATTTTCTAATTGCTAAATGTTGAGTACGGTGTACAGGCATGGTGACGAGTATCTATACACCGGTGTCTAGCATGACCGTCAGTCCTTATTTGTGCTTATTTAGGATTCAGTAGTGACTCTTCATTGTTAATTGATGGTTTCTATATGATATGAAGAGAATGACAAGGAAATATGATTTGTAAACTCCTTGGAGCGTTGGCTCAATTTTTGACATGATTATAAGGTAAGAAATGAACATAATATAAAGAGATGTGATTGTTCTCCCTTTCTGGGATTTAGCTGTTTGCTTTGTTCTTCCTTGTCGGGATATTTAATGTTGTTTGTCTACCCACTCGCCCTATTTTGTTGTGATTGTTGTTTGGGTGAGGAAGAGTGATTATGCACGAAGAGTCATTCCGTGCCATGTTTGATTATTATTGCATGAAGGAATATTCTGTGCCATGTTTTGATTATATTTGCACGAAGGATCATTCCGTCCCATGTTTAATTATATTTGCACGAAGGATCATTCCGTGCCATGGTTGATTATTATTGCATGAAGTAAAATTCCGTGCCATGTTTGATTATTATTGCACGAAGGAACATTCCGTGCCATGTTTGATTATTATTGCAGAAAGGAAAATTCCGTGCCATGTTTGATTATTATTGCACGAATGAATATTCCGTGCCATATTTTTATTATATTTGCTCGAAGGATCATTCCGTGCCATGTTTAATTATATTTCTACAAAGGATAATTCCGTGCCATGTTTGATTATTATTGCATGAAGGAACATTCCGTGCCATGTTTTGATTATATTTCCATGAAGGATCATCCTGTGCCACGTTTGATTATATTTGCACGAAGGATCATTCCATACCATATTTGATTATTATTGCACGAAAGAACTTTTCGTGCCTTATTTGATTATTATTGCACGAAGGAACATTCCGTGCCATGTTTGATTTTATTTGCACGAAGGGACATCCCGTGCCATGTTTTGATTATTAATGCACGAAGGGACATTCCGTGCCATATTTGATTTATTACTCTCGTTGACTTTGTAGTTGCATATTTTCATTCCTTATTTATGTACGTTGTATTCTAAACTACTACAACCCCTACAACATGCTCCCCTCCCTCGTGACTTGTTAAATTTCTGTATTCCCTTCTATTGCGTATATATATATATATATATATATATATATATATATATATATATATATAT
>MU732153.1:79826-111742 GCA_026770625.1 Nicotiana glauca
ATTTATTACTCTCGTTGACTTTGTAGTTGCATTGTTTCATTCCTTATTTATTTACCTTGTATTCTAAACTGCTACAACCCCTACAACATGCTTCCCTCGCTCTTGACTTGTTAAATTTCTGTATTCCCTTCTATTGCGTATATATATATATATATATATATATATATATATATATATATATATTTGAACTACACAGGTTTGTTTAGTAGTCCAGTCTAGCCTCGTCACTACTTCACTGGGGTTAGGCCAGGCACTTACCAGAATATAGGGTCGGTTGTATTGATGCTACACTCTGTGCATCTTTTTGCATAGATCCAGGTGTTGGAACATCATTTGAGTAGCAGTAGTATTCTAGGAGCAAGATCCAGTCCATAGACATTCGAGGTAGCCTTGCTGACGTCTGCAGGCCCGAAGTCCTTTCTTCTTTATTCAATTTGTTATCGCTGTACCGTAGCAGACACTTTTATTTTCATTCAAACCTTGTATTTAGTGTTCTCTAGACATTGGTGAGTATTGTGATAGCAGTCTTCGGTAGAGGATTGTTAAACTTCCGCATTTCTTTTAGTAAATTTTATTTGAGACTTTCACTTTATTGTTAAGCACTTCTTTATTGTTAATAATGTTGATGTTCGCTAAAAGAGGTAATTGATGATTGGCTTGCCTAGCTCCTGGTAGTAGGCACCATCATGACTCTCAAGGGTGGGAAAAATCTTGGTCGTGACAAGTTGGTATCAGAGCTCTAGGTTACATAGGTCTCACAACTCACGGACAAACACGGTAGATTCTGAGGGATCGGTACGGAGACGTCTGTATTTATTCCCCAGAGGCTACAGATTTAGGAAAGTTTAACATTTGTTCTTTCTTGTCGTGCGGTTATATTTTTTAAGTACCGATTGAATTTCTATTATGTTCCTCTGCAGATGGTGAGAACACGTGCTTTTTCTTCTACCGTGCAGCAGTCCAAGCCCCCAGCAGCATCTGCAGTGGCGGAGCCTCAGGTTGATTTGAAGGAGGAGGTTCCAGCCCCTACAGCCCTGGAGGGCCCAGCTCAGGTCCCAAAGGGGTTCATTGCCACCCCAGTTCTTCAGGATGCTTTAGCCCGATTGGTAGGGTTCGTGGAGTGTGTCATTCGAGCGGCTTTGCTTCTAGGAGTTCAGCCAGCGGTGGCAGGTCAGCCGAGTATAGTGGCTCAGGCCGGGAGTGAGATCACCTATCAGGAGGCGGCCAATGTGGGCCGTAGAGATGAGATAGCTCTGCCACATGGAGGTGGTCATGGTCCGGACAAGAGGCCCCATCGCGTAGGTAGGTTCAGTCGTGCCTCGACTGGAGGTAGAGGTACTTATGGTAGAGGCCATCCTCCCAGGCCCTTTCAGTCAGCTTCCCCTGTCACTCATGGTACATCAGGTGGTCATTCAGGTCGACAGGTTAAGCCTCAGTTCCCTCAGCAGTCACATGGATGTTATGAGTATGGTGAGTATGGTCATCTCAAGAGGATTTTCCAGAGGTTGAGGGGTGCTCAGCTAAAGTAGACGAGGTCTTGCCATGCTTGTGGTGATCCGAGGCACATTGTCAGATATTACCCTGGAGTATATGCAGCTTCCAGCATCAGAGCTCTCATGCTATGATTCAGGCACCGGAGGTTCCATAACCTGCCCAGCCAGCTAGAGGCGGGGGCAGATGTGTTAGAGGCGGAGGTAAAGGTCTTAGAGGTGGATCTCAGGTTGCGAGAGGTAGAGGCTAACCAGCAGCTAGGCTAGAGGCTGAGTCTTCTGGTGCAGACATTACATGTACCATTCTGATTTGTTTTAGGGATGCTTCAGTGCTATTTTACCCATGGTCTATGTGTTTGTATGTGTCATCCTATTTTGCACCCTACCTGGTTATGCCTAGTGATGCCTTGAGTATTCATGTTTATGTAACTACACCGGTGGGTGATTCTATAGTGGTCGACCCAGTTCATCGTTCCTGTGTGGTAGTGTTTGAGGGTCTTGAGACCCGTGTTGATTTATTGCTCTTAGACATGGACGTCATATTTGGGGTGAATTGTTTGTCCCCGTATCATGCTATCTTGGATTGTCACGCCAAGACTTTGACCTTGGCTTTTCTAGATTTTCCCCGATTGGAGTGGAGAGGGACCTTAGGTCATGCCACCCGCAATGTTATTTCATATATGAAGGCTCGACGCATGGTCGAGGACGGGTGTTTAGCTTATCTGGTGTATGTTCGCGATTCCAGCAAAGAGGTTCCTTCTATTGATTCTGATCCTACTGTTCGGGAGTTCCCCGAGGTTTTCCCTTATGACCTGCCGGGTATGCCGCCCGACAGGGATATTTATTTCTGTATTGATCTAACCCCAGGCACGCGGCCCATTTTTGTCCCGCCGAATCGCATGGCCCCGCCAGAGTTGAAGGAGTTAAAGAACCAGTTGCAAGATTTGCTAGAGATGAGTTTTATCAGGCCTAGTGTTTCTCTTTGGGGTGCACCGATGTTAGTTGTGAAGAAAAAATGATGTATCGCTGAGGATGTGCATTGATTACCAATAATTGAACAAAGTGACGGTTAAAAACAAGTATCCGCTGCCGAGGATTGATGATTTGTTTGACCAGCTTCAGGGTGCGAAGGTGTTTTCAAAGATAGACTTGAGATCTGGCTACCATCAGTTGAGGATTAGGGCATCCGATGTCCCTAGGTCAGCATTCCGCACTTAGAATGGGCATTATGAGTTTTTGGCCATGTCATTTGGGTTGACCAATGCTCCAGCAACATTTATGGTGTTGATGAACCGAGTGTTCATGCCTTATTTGGATTTGTTCATGGTAGTCTTTATTGATGATATTCTAGTGTACTCCCTCAACCAGGAGGAGCACGAGCAGCACCGCAGAGTGGTTCTTCAGACTTTGAAGGATAGTCAGTTATATGCTAAGTTCTCGAACTATGAGTTCTGGTTGAGTTCGGTTGCATTTCTGGGTCATGTTGTATCTGTAGAGGGTATTCGGGTGGACCTGAAGGAGATTGAGGCAGTCAAGAACTGGCCTCGACCAGCATCAGCTACAGAGATTCGGAGTATTCTTGGGGTTAGCAGGTTACTACCGTCGGTTCGAGAAGGGATTTTCATCTAATGCAGCCGCGATGACCAGATTGACCCAGAAGGGTTCCCAGTTCAGATGGTCAGACGAGTGTGAGGCAAGCTTTCAGAAGCTTAAGACAGCCCTGACTACGACACCTGTATTGGTTTTGCCCACAGGCTTAGGGCCTTGTACAGTTTATTGTGATGCTTCCCGTATTGGGTTTAGTGCGGTATTGATGCAGGATGGCAGAGTCATTGCTTATGCTTCAAGGCAATTGAAGATCCACATGAAGAATTATCCGGTTTGTGATCTAGAGTTGGTAGCCATTGTTCATGCTTTGAAGATTTGGAGGGATTATTTCTATGGTATGACGTGTGAGGTGTACACTGATCACAAGAGTCTGCAATACTTGTTCAAGCAGAAGGAGTTGAACTTGAGGCAGCGGAGGTGGTTGGAGCTATTGAAGGATTATGATGTTACTATTTTATACCACCAGGAGAGAGCCAATGTGGTGGCCGATGCATTGAGTAGGAAGTTCGCCAGCATGGGTAGTCTTGCTTATATTTTGGTTAGCCAGAGACCGCTTGCTTTGGATATTTAGGCCTTGGCCAATCGGTTTGTGAGGGTTGACATATCTGAGCCTACCAGGGTGTTAGCTTGCATGGTCGCTCGTTCTTCATTATTCGAGCATATCCGTGATTGGCAGTTTGATGTTCCCCATTTGTGTGTCCTGAGAGACACGGTGCAGCGTGGAGGTGCCACGAAGGTGACCTTAGAGGATGATGGTATTTTGAGATTGCAGGGGCGAGTTTGTGTGCCCAATATCGATGGGATCCGAGAGTTGATCTTAGCAGAGGCCCATAGTTCTCGGTATTCTATTATACCGAGCGCCGTGAAGATGTACCAGGACTTACGGCAGCATTATTGGTGGCGTAGGATGAAGAAAGACATTGTTGCATATATGGCTCGGTGTCTAAACTGTCAGCAGGTCAAGTATGAGCATCAGAGGTCTGGTGGTTTGTTTCATAGGCTTGAGCTTCCCGAGTGGAAGTGGGAGAGGATTACCATGGATTTCGTTACTGGACATTCGATGACTCGGAAGAAGTTTGATGCTATTTGGGTCATTGTTGATAGGCTGACCAAGTCAACGCATTTTATTCCTATTGCAGCCACTTATTTATCGGAGAGCTTAGCTGAGATCTACATCCGAGAGATTTTTTGCCTTCATGGGGTGCCGGTATCTATTATTTTCGGACCGGGGTACGTAGTTTACCTCGCGCTTCTGGAGAGCAGTTCAGCAGGAGTTAGGCACCCAGGTTCAGTTGAGCACAGCGTTCCATCCTTTGACGTACGGCCAGTCCGAGAGGGCTATTCAGATATTGTAAGATATGCTCCGAGCCTGTGTCATTGATTTTGGAGGCTCGTGGGTCCAGTTTTTTCCTTTAGTAGAGTTCACCTACAACAATAGCTACCAGTCCAGCATTCAGATGGCTCCATATGAGGCGTTGTATGGTGGGCGATGTCGGTCTCAAGTCGGATGGTTTGAGTCGGTAGAGGCTCGGTTATTGGGTACAGATTTAGTTTAGGAGGGCTTGGATAATGTCAAGATTATTCAGGATAGTCTTTGTTCGGCTCAGTCGCGGCAAAAAAGTTATGCGGATCGTAAGGTTTGAGATGTAGCTTTCATGGTTGGTGAGCGAGTATTACTTTGTGTATCGCCAATGAAGGCGTGATGAGATTTGGGAAGAAGGGCAAGCTTAGCCCTAGGTTTATTGGCCCATTTGAGATTCTCGATCACGTGGGAGAGGTGGCATAAGACTTGCCTTGCCACCTAGCTTGTCAACCGTGCTTCGGAGGTATCACGGCGATCCAACCCACGTATTAGATTTCAGCACTATCCAGTTGGACAAGGATCTGTCTTACGAGGAGGAGCCTGAAGTTATCCTAGACTGACAGGTTCGACAGTTGAGGTCGAAGAGTTTTCCTTCAGTGCGTGTCCGGTGGAGAGGTCAACCTCCTGAGGCATCGACCTGGGAGTCTGAGTCTGATATGCGGAGCTGCTATATTCATCTTTTTTCCGACTCAGGTACTTCTTTCTTTTGTCCGTTCGAGGACGAACAGTTGTTTTAGAGGTGGAGAATGTGACAACCCAAAGGGTCATTACTATATTTATCTCTTTTTTCGTGCTTCCGAGGCCTTGAAAACCTCACTTTTAGTTTCCTCGATTTGCGTGCCCGATCCTGGCACGTAGTCAGAAAGATTATATGTTAAATTCTATGAAAAATATTAAAATGTGGCTTTAAAATGATTAAATTTGACATTGGTCAACATTTTTGGTAAACGGACCCAGACCCGGACCCGTGATTTGACGGTCCTAGAGGGTCCGTTGAAAAATATGGGACTCGGGCATGTGCCCGGAGTTAAAATTCGAGGTCTAGAATCCGAGGAAAAGAATTTTTTTGTGAAATTATTTTTCCGAAATTATTAAGGAAAAGGAAATGAAAATTGATTAAAAGTTTATGTTATCGGACACGTATTTTAGTTCCGACGCCCGGGTACAAGTCTTAAATATGTGTTAAGCGCTTTCTGTAAAGTTTGGTCGAAATCGAACGTCGTTTGACGTGTTTCAGACTTAAAAATGGAAAATTTGTGTTTGAGAAAAAGTTGGAAGAAATCTTGAGATTTGAGGCTTGATTCTATGTATATGATGTTATTTTGGCGATTTGATCGCACGAGTAAGTCCGTAGGATGCTTTTGAGGTTGTGTGTGTAATTGGTTTGGAGCCCCGATGGCTCAGGTGAGTTTTGGATAACCATCAGATTGCATTGCTCATTTTTGAAATATCTGGTATGTTGGCTTCTGTGGTTTTCGCAAATGCGATGGGGAGACTCGCAATTGCGAGCTCGCAAATTCTAGCTTCGAGTTTAGACGATTTTATTTCCAACATCTGCAACCTGCATTTTTCATACTTAGACGATTTTAGACCTCACTTTTCATATTGCTCAAACCTAAACACCCATTGGCAATTTTTCAAGGACTCTTCATTCTCCAATTCGATTGTAAGTTTATCTTCACTTAATTTCTTCAATCTTTAACATCATTTATCATGTTTTCGTATTAAAATCAAGGTTTTTCATGGGTAAAAAGGGAATTTTGGGTAGAACCTAGGTTTTCTTAAAATTGGGGATTTTGACCTCAATTTGAGGTCTGATTACAAAACAAATCATAGAGATGAACTCGTGGGGGAATGGGTAACCGGATTTTGGTACGAACCCCGGGTTTTGACCATGTGGGTCCGGGGGCATTTTGGAAATTTTTGAGTAAACTTTTGGGAAATTCATTTTCATGCATTCAAATTGATTCAATTAGCATTTGTTGATGCATTCAAGTAAATTATGACTAGATTCGAGCGGTTTTGTGGTGAATTCGAAGGGCAATGCTATACTAGAGGCTTGAGTTGAGTTTGGAGCACTTGAGGTAAGTGTTTGATCTAACTTTGGCTTGAGGGAATAGGATTAGAGTATTATTTGCTAATTGCTAAATGTTGAGTACGGTATATAGGCATGGTGACGGGTATCTACACACTGGTGTCTAGCATGACCGTGAGTCCTTATTTGTGCTTATTTGGGATTCGGTAGTGACTCTTCCTTGTTAATTGATGGTTTCTATATGATATGAAGAGAATGAGAAGGAAATATGATTTGTAAAATCCTTGGAGCGTTTGCTCGATTTTTTAATTGATTATAAAGTAATAAATGAACGTAATAGAAAGAGATGTGATTGTCATCCCTTGCCGAGATTTAGCTGTTTGCTTTGTTCTCCCTTACCGGGATATTTAATATTGTTTGTCTACCCCCTCGCCCGGTTTGATTGTGATTATTGTTTGGGTGAGGAAGAGTGATTATGCACGAAGGGTCATTCCGTGCCATGTTTGATTATTATTACACGAAGGAACATTCCGTGATATGTTTTGATTATATCTGCACGAAGGATCATTCCCTGCCATGTTTAATTATATTTGCATGAAGGATCATTCCGTGCAATGTTTTATTATTATTGTATGAAGGAACATTCTGTGCCATGTTTGATTATTATTGCACGAAGGAACATTCTGTGCCATATTTTGATTATATTTGCACGAAGGATCATTCCGTGCATGTTTGATTATATTTGCACGAAGGATCATTCCGTGCTATGTTTGATTATTATTGCACGAAGAAATATTCCGTGCCATGTTTGATTATTATTGCACGAAGGAACATTCTGTGCAATGTTTGATTATTATTGCACGAAGGAACATTCCGTGCCATGTTTTGATTATATTTGCACGAAGGATCATTCCGTGCCATGTTTTGATTATATTTGCACGAAGGATCATTCCGTGCCATATTGGATTATTATTGCACGAAGGAACATTCCGTGCCATGCTTGATTATGATTGCACGAAGGAACATTTCATGCCATGTTTGATTATATTTGCACGAAGGGACATTCCGTGCCATGTTTTGATTATTATTGCACGAAGGGCATTCCGTGCCATGCTTGATTTATTACTCTCGTTGACTTTGTAGTTGCATTGTTTTATTCCTTATCTATTTACCTTGTATTCTAAACTGCTACAGCCTCTACAACATGCTCCCCTCCTTCGTGACTTGTTAAATTTTTGTATTCCCTTCTATTGAGTATATATATATATTTGAACTGCACAGGTTTATTTGGTAGTCAGGTCTAGAGCCTTGTCACTACTTCACAGGGGTTAGGCCAGGCACTTACCAGCACATGGGTTCGGTTGTGCTGATGCTACACTCTATGCATCTTTTTGCACAGATCCAGGTATTAGAGCAGCATTTGAGTAGCAGTAGCATTCTGGGAGCGAAATCCAGTCCAGGGACATTCGAGGTAGCCTTGCTGACGTCCGCAGGCACGTAGTACTTTCTACTTTCTTCAGTTTGTTATCGTTGTACCGTAGTAGACACTTTTATGTTTCATTCAAACCTTGTATTTAGTACTCTCTAGATGTTCGTGAGTATTGTGACACCAGTCTTGGGTAGAGGATTGTCAAACTTCCGGATTTCTTTTAGTAAATTTTATTTGAGACTTCCGCTTTATTGTTAACACTTCTTTATTGTTAATACTATTGATGTTTGCTAAAAGAGATAATTGATGATTAACTTACCTAGCTCCTGGTAGTAGGCGCTATCACGACTCTCGAGGGTGGGAAAAATCTGGGTCATGACATTACTGCAACAAACATACAGTTTAGGCTAAGTATAAGCCAAGAAAGAAACATGAATCCGCTAAACATGCTGCAAAGAGTTCAGATAAGCTATTAAGGCATTTAGACATGCTATTCTAGGCTAATAGGATAACTACACAAGCTAGTATACTCAATAAGATGAAAACAGGTTATTATTCAATAAAAATCGGGCTTTTCAACAAATAGCTCATGTACACACTCATCACCTCGCGTACACGACGCTCTCATATCATAACAACACCAAATCCTAAGGGAATTTCTCCACAAAAGGTTAGGCAAGCCACTTACCTCGAACCAAGCTCAAATCAATCCGTAACAATGCATTTTCCATGAATATCTGCTTCCGAATAGTCCAAATCTAGCAAAAATCAATTACATACCATAAATATAACTATAAAAAACTAATCTAGTTAATGAAATTAAAGCTAAAGCAAGGAATTAGGAAATTGTCGTAAAAGTCTTCCCAGGGCCACGTCTCTGAATCGGGTAAAAGTTAAAAAATATGAACACTCATTCACTCACAAGTTCACTCATACCAAAATGATCAAAATCTAATGTAAAACCTCAATCAAAACTCAAAATCTTAGTTGAAGAACTTTTTTCCCTTTTTCCTAATTGTCAACCCAAATTCGAAATTAAATGATGAAATCAATCATAGATTAGTGAAATATAACCATAAAAGAGTTAAGAATCGTTACCCAAAAGCTTTCTCTGAAAATCCCTCAAAATCTTGTTCAAATCCGAGCTCCCAAACTCAAGTTTTGATAATAATGGCTAACCTTCGTTTTTGAAAAATTTATATTCTGCCCAGTGATTCCTTAATCGCGAGCGGAAATAGCCTAGCAATCGTGAAGCAATACTTAGGTGCCCTTGAAGTTAACTCTACGCGAATACAGAAAACACCATGCGAATGCAATGCACTGGCCCTCAGAATTATGCGATCACGAACGACACCACGCATTCGCGATGAACAAAACGTGAGGTCCAACTTCAGCCTCATAGACACTATGCGAAAGTGACTTTGTCCATGCCTTCGTGAAGAACCACGTCACACAACTATGTGTTCGCATACTTTACTCGCGAACGAGAAGAAAAAATACTTCCACCGCTTATGACCCATAAAACAAAATTGAACTTGTTAGGCCACATATAAAAGTAAAAGTGAATGGATGCTAAAGGACTCCTCCAAAAGGAAGAAATCAGCAACAACACTCAATATAATAATGTTTATTTGATTACAGATCTCTTCAATATGACACATTTATCGCATCAAACAAAAAATATTTTAACGTATTTAGGAAAAAGAATAAATTCAAAATTGTACAGTGTTATCATTTATATCATAGTCAGCATTTTTAGGCACTTATGGCGGTTCGAAAATTTTGAAAAAACATTCGCGTCAAGTAAATCTGACCCTTCGTCGAATCCTATTTAAGGATATTCTACGTCAAGCTTTTTTTCTACCGTTCGATATTGGCCCTACAATACTTCCCACATCAAAGTTCAAACAATCAAAGATATACAAAGACAATCACACTTTATCATCAACAAAAATTTGACCAAAGAGGTAATCTGTGTTTGTTCAAGAGGTAATTTGAGTTTGTATGAGAGTTGTAAATTTTGGACTTCGTTCTCAATACAAATCAAACAATGAGTTTAATGGATATTTTCATTCCTTCCATGTACAGTAAAGTTTGCATTCTATGGAATGTTACATGCTCTTGATATTTATGAGGCTTCATCTACGTTGGAATATTCTGTATGGCATTTATATTACGCCACTTCCTAAAGAGAGAACCTTCTACTTTCAAACGGTAAGGCTCGATGTAAGTCACTACAATATTTTAGGCCTACAGCCACATTTATTTTAGGTTACGCTTAAAAAGTGTAGCCAATAATATCTATGGCCATGGATTTTAAAGCAATGCTTACAAAGCGTTTTTAAAAAGTTTAAAGACTAGCTTTTTAATTTCTGCCAAATCATAATATTTTTGGCAACACTTCTTAATTATATGGCAACCTTTTCTTAGCAGTACTAAATTGTCATACTAAATGTAACACCGTACAAGCATACCCTAAAGTTTCCATAAAAAATTTACCAAATGAATGTTTCCCCCAGTATTACACGCGCAGCTATTCTCCCTAATTTTAAAAAATTAGCCATGTGGAAAGTACCCTTTAGGAATAAGCCAAAAACGATATTAAAACCTAGAATTCAATCTTTTCCCAATCTCTGGTCCAAGACGCAAATACCTTCATCTCTTTCTGCAAATTCTTCCAACCTCCCATTGAGTATGACCAATCATCTTCCCCATTTTATTTATACTTGATACTCAAAATTATCCTTGTGTAAGCCATTTGATTGAGAATATTCATTTTATTTTTCTTTTGAAATTTGATGCATTTTATTTTAGTTTACTACGACAGAGGGGACAAGAAGTTTGTCAAAGGAAAACACTTCAATCACTCCTTTAGAAATGTAAGTTTCCTAAATCGAACTTTTGATTTTGCAGGTTTTGATTTTGTTTTATTTTAGCTTTTTCAGTTTTCTCTTCTTCTTTTTTAAATTAATGGGGCTGAAAAGAAAGTAATTGGTGTTGTTCAATTCTGGGTATCAAAGTTTTCAACTTTCCTAATTTCGAATTCTTGAACAGAATGAAACTATTTTTTTGTGTGTAATTTGGGTATCAAAATTCTTAACCTTTTTCTCATATTCATGGACTAAAAAAAGTAGTAGTCTTGTATTTTTAACGAATTGGCAATGTACAGTAATCTTAATATTGAGGGATGAAAATTATTCAGTTGTGACGACCAGACCCATATTCTCAAGAGTTACTGTTCCGTTTTCCCCATTTTATGCTTCTTCATATTTCATTATCATTATTTGGTGTGTTAGAGTTGATTTGGATCAGTTTTGGTAGAAAATGAGACACTTAGTCTTTTTAAGGAAGACTTGTCTTGAAAAAGTCAACCGGATGTTGACTATTGAGTTAGAGGGTTCGGATGCAATTTACGGTGTTTCGTTTAGCTTCGGGGGATGATTTTTGACTTAGGAGTGTGATCGAAATTTATTTTGGAGGTCTGGTGTAGAATTAGGCTTGAATTGACAAAGTTAGCATTTTTGCGATTTTCGATTGATAGGTGAGATATTGATCCGAGGGTCGGAATGAGATTCCGAGAGTTGCTGTAGCTTCATTAGGTGATTTTGGATGTGTGTGCAAAATTTCAGGTTATTCGGAGGTGATTTGGTTAGGTTTTTGATCGAATGCGTATTTCGGAAGTTTTTGAAGAACTTAGGCTTGAATTCGATGTAATTTGATGATTTTGGTGTTAGTTGAGGTGTTTTGATGATTGGAGCAGGTTTGAATAATGGTCTAAGATGTGTTGATACTTTTGGTTGAGGTCCCGGGGGCCTCGGGGTGATTTTGGATGGTCATCTAGATGAATTTTTGGACTTGTGAGAATTCTGAGTTGCTGGTATTTGGTAATTCCGCATCTGCGAAAAAGGGGCCGCATATGCAATTCCGCATATGCGAAGACGTGACCGTAGGTGCGAGATCTTGAGGAGTTGTCTTTTTTTGTAGGTGCGGGCCTGGAGCCGCATTTGCGATGCCGCGGATACGGTAGTGGAATTGCAGAAGCGAATTCAGGGGGTACGGTAATTTCCGCAGAAGCGGACGTGGTGCGCAGAAGCGGTGGACGCATATGCGGACACCTGACCATGGAAGCGGTGCTAGGCGAAATTAAGGGTTCCGCAGAAGCGGAAGAATAACCACAGAAGCGGTGAAGCTATCACAGAAGGGGAAATGAGGCCTAGGCAGAAGGGTTTAAAATAACATTTCATCCGCGAACCCAAGCCAATTTTCCTCCATTTTTGAGTATTTTGGGAGTTACTTGGGAGCATTTGAAAAAGGATTCGAAAGAGATTGACCGGAGGTAAGTTTTCTGAGTTAAAAATATGATTATTATGTGAAATTAATCTAGAAATTCATGAAAATTGAGCCTAAAATTGATGAACTAGGGCTTGAGTTTTTGACATTTCAAATTAGGATTTGATGGGTCATTCGAGCTTGGATTTGAGAGTTCTTGGTATGTATGGACTCGTGAGAAGATGATGAATCCATTTATGTTAAACTTTCTGATTTTCGAGAAGTAGGCTCGAGGCTCGGGTTTTGCTAATTTCGAGATTTTTGCTATTTTTCGATTATTTTCATTTGGGTACTGTCCCATTGGCATATTGTGATGTATTCGCTCTGATGTTGGATAGATTCGACGCGCGTGGAGGCCGGTTTTAGGGGCAAAGGCATTGCGAACTAGAGATTTTACCAGTTCGTGGTGAGTAATGATTGTAAATGATATTCTGAGGGTTTGAAACCCCAGACTTGCACATCATAGTGCTATATTGAGGTGACTTGCACGCCGAATAGAGAGCATGGGGTAGAGCACCATTGGAGATTGTGACTCGGTCCATCCCAATTGTTGAATTTACTGCGTATTTGACTGAAATTACTTTTTTATCATTATAATTTGGGCTGATTGCTATACTTGGTGTTTGTGCCAATTATTTAAACACTTTGGGGATTGTTGTTGATAATTCCTCACTGATTTAATTATATATTTGAACTCAGTCTTGTGTTTTCCACTGTTTTAAAAACTCAGCCAAGTTATTATGCCTTAAATACTCGAAATGATATTTTCATAAAATGTTTTGGGCTGAGCATCATACTTTATTGTTGCCTGAGTGGCATACGTGATTTTGTTGACTTAGTAAGGCCGAGGGACTATATTGTGAGGATACTTATGTATCGGGCTGCATGCTGCAGCGGTATTATATTGATATTGAGGCCGAGAGCCTGATTGATACCACGAGATGGCTTGATATTGCGCTTCGGCTGTAGGAGCCCCTCCGGAGTCTGTACACATCCCTAGTGAGCGCCGTCGACATTAAATGGATCGAGCTATACGCCGCAGTGATATATGGATCGGGCTGCACGCCACAGGGGTACCGGTACTGTTTGATGTGTTTACCTTATTTTATTTGTTTGCTATTATATGCTGTTGTGCTTCTTCTTGAGATACTCACATATTGTTCTGGTATTATATCATAACCGAGTGCGGCGCTTGAGAGGCGGACTTCTATGCTTATCTACACTATTTATTTCTGCATTCATTTGCATAACTGTTGAAAAAAGTCATTTTCAAAAGAGGTTTTAAACTGAGCTAATATATTTTTAAAGATTTAATAGCTTCACTGCTTTCTCTCAAAGGGCTTTTCACTGCTCCTATATAGCATGATGGTTGCTTTACGTGATTTCTTACTGCTTAGTTGTTATTTACCCTTGTTACTCACTGAGTTGGAGTACTCACTTTACTGCCCGGACCTCGCGTGCAGATGCATGTATTTGTTCACCTAGTAGCGGGTTTTGAGTTGGTTGAAGATTTTGCTATCGTAGCTGAGCAAGGTAACCGCTAGCGTTCGTGGTACTGGATTTTCTTCCTTTGATTCAAAATTTTGTTCTGTGTATTATTGGCCTTTCAGTTGTATTTATCCTCTTCTATATGATCGTGACTTGTGAAACCCCGGTTGGGGTTGTGTTTGGTTGTGCTTCCGCTGAGTCATATTATTGAATCGTCTTTGGAATTGTTTATTTATGTTTATCTATTTATGAAAAAGCCAAATAAGGTTGGTTGGCTGCCCTTGTCTTCACCAGAGGTGCCATCACGACCGGAGCGGGATTTAGGGTCGTGACAAGTTGATATTAGAGCCTAGGTTACTAGGTCTCACGAGTCATGAGTAGGTTTAGAAGAGTCTCGCGGATCGGTACAGAGACGTCTGTATTTATCCTCGAGAGGCTGCAGAACCTTTAGGAAAACTTCACCTTCTTGAATTCTTATCGTGTATCTTTGGTTCAGCGTGAAAAGAAACTCTTGAAATTCTTTCCATATGTTTGTAAGCGCACATGAGCGCTCAGTATCAGATGTGCCTTGATGTCTTGTGATTCCCTAATCAAGGGGTGAGATGTGATCTCTGTGAGTTTGATGTTGGGCTAGTCTGGAGGACTTGAGGCCGGATCTTGCCTATGGCTTGAGCACCGATGTGCTGATTGTGTGAGATAGTATTTTGAACTTGTATGTTCGGTATTGTCACTATTAGTTGGAATGGCGATTGGATATCCATGTGATGAGTATGTTAGTACTGTGAGATGTATCTATATGACTTGGTAGTAACGAAGAAGTCTGCTGGATAATAGATGAACTGTTAAGTGTTCGTTTCCTATTGTGATTTGATATGTAGCCGGAGAATGGGCGCATGAAGAATATTTTCGTGTCTCCTACTTGGGGGTGAAGTGCATTACATGTGGCGGTAAAAGTTTAGACCCAGAAAGACTAAATGACTGTGTAATGTGTATGACGGTGGAAGGTATGCAGAAATACTGAATTGAGGCGAAGCTTATGGGTTATCTCCTGCGGAGTGTTCTTAAGTGGTATGATCCTTATGTGTATGTTAAAAGATCTCATGTGTTTACTAAAGGGTACGTGTTGAAATTTGAAAATTTGGGTCGCTTAAGAGAGTGGGCTCAACTGATGTGGGGATGAATGAAAGATTTGCAGAGGATTACAGTACAAGATGATCTGAGTTTTCACAAACTTGTAAATGATTTGAGTTTAATCTCACTATGGTATTGTGGCATCATTAGAGTAAAAGTGTTACGAGTTGTTGATTGTGTCTTGATATATGGCTTCGAGCCAAGTTGGGGAGTTTGCTATTGATTAGCTAATCATACGGTCATGTGCTATGTTGGTTCCGATTCGAGGCATGCTGGCGAATCAGTTCTGGTTGTGGAAATTGAGCCGATGATGGCACGAGGGAAGCAAAATATTGACAAAGGTTATATGGTGCCTCGTAGATGTATAAGAATCAAAGGATGTCTTATGCTGTTATCTTAAAGAATGCTAGGTGCATGGAGCAGGTAGATGTTTGTTTGTATTGGAATGAGGTCATATCATGCGGTGACAGAGTGCTAATGAGGCACGGTTGGTTATGTTCGTTTGATCAGGTAAATTGCAGCTCGAATAAGAAGTAAACGACTCTCCAGAATGGTTTTAATGTGTTCAAGATTCTACGTGTGACAAACATGTGTCATAAGGTTGTGTAAGTGGTTAGAGACTGTGTTTTCATTGGAAAATGCCAGACCTCTGGTATTTTTATGTTAATTATGGGATCCTATATATCAGTATCTGGAAAGTAAAGGTAATGAACTTAGATTCGCGGGATGTTCTTCACAGTAAAGTATGGTATTTCTAGGAACACTTGAGAGAGTATTCAGTGGCCTATGGGTCTTAGACAGTGTAGTCTTATGCTTGGGTCTCGTGCGGTAAGCCCGAGTTGAGGCATTGTGGTGCCACGACAAGAGGGAATATCAGGTTGATGATAAATCAGAAGGGAAATTAGGTAGATGGAATAGCTTGATAGTAAACCGAATCGGTACTGTAAGGATACGATTAATTCCTTATATGTGTTCGAAGTAATGAGCCCTTGCAAGTATTTTGCAGCAATGCTCCTGGTGTTTGATGGCTTGCTTAGCTTGGTCGAGTTAGAAGGATTCAGTCCTGGTAGGTCTGATTTGTGCAAAGGGAAATCAGAGAGTGCTTGATAGTTTCTACCGCGGTTTGGAGATGTATATTTTCTAAAGGCTTGCGGAGCATGGGATGTGTATAGATTTTTTCTTCTAGATGGGACCAATGGAAAGTTTTTGACTAGTTGAGTACGTAGATTTCTGTGGCTCAGAAGGGAGATAAAAGTTTCCATGTTATCCTTGGATGGTATGGTATATGCAGTATGTTGGAGAGGACCGAGACTGGCGTGTACTAGGTTATATTTCAGTTCTCAAAAGAAGTTCATACAACTCCTAGGCAACCGGTAGCCTCAGATAATCAAGGAAATGATACTGCTAATTGGAAGTGATTTGGCGAGAGTATACGTCTCAGGAAAAGGTAATGTGATTAAACTGATGATACTTCAGTAGTATTGCGACGCGTTCTTGTTAGATCAACTGTTGATATCTGAGTTTGTTTGATGGCACAGGGGAATTTTAGAATATCTTTCGTGGAATGATTGGGTACTTGAGTTGTGATATGTATTCATACGGCGGAATTTGGGATCAGGTATGGTGATTCGTATGCTATATGGAGTTGGAGACTGGGAGTTCTGATGTTCAGGCTATGTTGTGGTTATGGGTCGTATGTATCGGCACCGTTTAGCGGATATCGGGATTTGGGGCCTCGAGTGGATCTTTATTTGCTGGTATGTTAGATTTTAGATATAATGTTGAAATTCAGACTGATTGTCTTAGTATTAGGCGATTCTGAACTATTGCGCTACGTGTTATGCCGAAAAATGCCACAGGTTGAGTGGTGAGGGGCATCAAATTATGTTCTAGCAGAGTAGTTTGTATTTCAAAGACTAGCGGATAGCTGGGGAGTACTGCTTTTCTTAATTGGGCCTCTGTGATGGATGTCAGTGCAGAGGTTTCTACCATTGATTCAATTCCTTAGTTGAGGGACTTTTCGGATGTATTTCTGGTGGCAGGACATATTGCCAGGCGAGGTTGTGGATTTCGGTATTGATTTGGTGCCGGGCACCGTATCATATGTCCCAGTAGGAGTTGTAGTAGTAGAAGGAGCAACTGCAGGCTTCCTTGATGATGAGTTCGTTGGTAGGTCAATATGGATGCATGTTCTAGCTTGAGTCGGCATGGTTGACCCCGAAATTTTGTTGTAGAGGGATAAGCTGATTCGATCGATAGTAAGCTTGTTAATGATCTGGGGAGATCTATGAGATGTTATTGTGCTGCAAGACGTTATGATTCGTTGGTTATGGGCACATGTGGTGCGGTTCTATTGGGGATTCATAGTGGAAGTCGAGCGGGAAGAGTAATCGGGTGTTGCTTGGTGGTTGATGTACCGGTTATGTTCTATCAGGTTTGCGTGGCGTAAGTTATTTGTTTCACCATGGGTGTAATGATTTTCTTGGGTTCCAGACATCAGATTGTGTGTGGCTGACGATTTTGAGCATAGTGACTACAGGTGTTTCGTGTGTATCAGTGTTTATATAGGATCGTGCGTTATGGAGAGGCCACGTGGAGATGTGACCTTCCAGGGTAGATTCAGGTGTTCTATTTCTATGATGTGAGACGGGGTCTCAGCCTTGTGTTGTGATGGTATTGATGAGCTTGAGGTACAGTTCTTTCGTCTGTGTCATTTTTTATAACTTATGTTCAGATCGTTCTTATTGGTGCACGTATTATGCAGGTTGTGGCTTAGGACTGTATTGAGGTATCATATCACCAGAGTGGTGTGTTGGATTGGAGGTGATTGTTGGGGTCACTAATGAATATGGACGGATTTTATTTGTGCCTGCCGGAAGGATAATATCGAGGTTCGACTCAAAATCTGTTGTGGTGTTAGTCAAAAGGAAAGTGGCTTCATGAATGCATGATCTAAGAAATGGCTACGGTTTGTTGCGTGTTTCATTTATCGTTGGCAGTATATGAAAGTGTTAGACTATGACCTTAGTTGATAAGACGTTTTCTACTAGTATTCGGGTGTTGTGGGCAACTGCTGTGAATAGAAGTTATCGTTTCGAGTGTTCAGGCTATGTGGTATATCATATGATTGCACTTGAGGTTGCAGGTATGGGTTATTACAGCTAGTTTGGGCTTATTTTGAATATAGATATGAGGTTCTGATCTTGTGTATGATTTCGAAAAGTGCAATGTGGTTTTATGGTTTATGGACTAGATGGGTTGTGGGATTTCAGTTATGTTATGTTGTCGTACCTATGCGAGATAGGGTGACGTGGGATCACCCCCGGGTATATGCTTGGTAAGGTCATTCAGCTATTGGTTGTCTTCTAGGACAACTCTGCGTACGCTCGAGGACGAACGTTTGCTTAAGTTGGGGAGGATGTGAAGACCCGACCCGTCGTCTCAAGAGTTAGCGCCCCGTTTCCCCCCATTTTATGCTTCTTCATGTTTTATTATCAGTATTTGGTGTGTTAGAGTTGATTTTGATCAGTTTTGGTATAAAATGAGACACTTAGTATCTTTAAGGAAGGCTTGTTTTGGAAAAGTCAACCAGATGTTGGCTATTGAGTTAGGGGTTCAGATGTGATTTTCGGTGATTCGGTTATATTCGCAGGTTGATTTGTGACTTAGGAGTGTGATCGGAATTTATTTTGGAGGTACGGTGTAGAATTAGGCTTGAATTGGCGAAGTTAGCATTTTGGCGATTTCCGGTTGGTAGGTGAGATTTTGATCCGAGGGTTGAAATGGGATTCCGAGACTTGCTGTAGCATCGTTAGGTGATTTTGGATGTGTGTACAAAGTATCAGGTTATTCGGAGGTGATTTGGTTAAGTTTTTGATCGAATGCGTATTTCGGAAGTTTTTGAAGAGCTTAGGCATGATATCGATGTAATTTGATGATTTTGGTTTTAGTTGAGGTGTTTTGATGATTGGAGTAGGTTTGAAAAATGTTCTAAGATGTGTTGGTACTTCTGCTTGAGGTCCCGAGGCCCTCGGGTGGGATTTTGGATGGTCATCGGGATGAATTTTTGGACTTGTGAGAATTCAGAGTTGCTGGTATCTAGTATTTCCGGAACTGCGGAAAAGGGGTCGCATATGCGATTCCGCATATACGAAGACCTGGCCGCAGGTGCAAGATCTTGAGGAGTTGGCTTTTTCCGCAAGTGCGGGCCAGGAGCCACATCTGCGATGCCACATATGCGGTAGTGGAATCGCAGAAGCGAAGTCAGGGGGTATGGTAATTTCCGCAGTAGCGGATGTGGTGCGCAGAAGCGGTGGCCCATATGCGGACACCTGACCACAGAAACGGTCCTAGGCGAAATTGAGTGTTCCACAGAAGTGGAAGAATAACCGCAGAAGTGGTAACTGCAGAAGCGGTGAAGCTATCGCAGAAGCGGAAATGAGGCCTGGGCAGAAGTCTTTGAAATAATATTTCATCCGCGAACCCAAACTCATTTTCCTCCATTTTTTAGCATTTTGGGAGCTACTAGAGAGCATTTGAAGAAGGATTCGAAAGAGATTGACTGGAGGTAAGTTTTATGAGTTAAAAACATGATTATTATGTGAAATTAACTTAGAAATTCATGGAAATTGAGCCTAAAATTGATGAACTAGGGCTTGGTTTTTTGACATTTCAAATTGGGATATGATGGGTCATTTGTGCTCGGATTTGAGAGTTCTTGGTATGTATGAACTCATGAGAAGATGAGGAATCCATTGATGTTAAATTTTCTGATTTTCAAGAAGTGGGCCCGGGGCTCGGGTTTTGGTAATTTCTAGATTTTTGCTATTTTTCGATTGTTTTCGATTGGGTATTGTCCCATTGGCATATTCTGATGTATTCTCTCTAATTTTGGATAGATTTGATGCATGTGGAGGCCAGTTTGAGGGCCAAAGGCGTCGCGAGCTAGAGATTTCACCAGTGCGAGGTGAGTAATGATTGTGAATGATATTCTGAGGGGTTTGAAACCCCGGACTTGCATATCATAGTGCTATATTGAGGTGAGTTGCACACCGGATAGCGATCAAGGGGTAGAGCACCATTAGGGATTGTGACTCCATCCATCCCGATTGATGAATTTACAACGTATTTGACTGAAATTACTTGTTATCATCATAATTTGGGTTGATTGTTATACTTGGGCTTCATGCCAATTATTTGAACCCTTCGAGGATTGTCGTTGATAATTCCCCACTGATTTAATTATATATTTGAATTCATTCATGTATTTTCCACTGTTTTTAAAACTCAGCCAAGTTATTATGCCTTAAATACTCGAAATGATATACCCATAAAATGTATTGGGCTGAGCATTATACTTTATTGTTGCCCGAGTGGCTTACGTGATTTTGTTGACTGAGTAAGGTCGAGGTCCTGTATTGTGAGGATACTTATGGATCGGGCTGCACGCCGCAGCGGTCCTATATTGATATCGAGGTCGAGAGCCTAATTGACGCCACGAAATGGCTTGATATTGCGTTTGGGCTGTAGGAGCCCCTCCGGAGACTGTACATACTCCCAGTGAGCGCTGTCAACGTTAACTGGATCGGGCTGCATGCTGCAGCGATATATGGATCGAGATGCATGCCGCAGCGGTACTGGTACTGTTTGATGTGTTTACCTTATTTCATTTGTTTGCTATTATATGTTGTTGTGCTTCTTCTTGCGATACTCACCTATTGTTCTGGTATTATGTGATAACCGAGTGTGGTGCCTGAGAGGCGGACTTTTGTGCTTATCTGCACTATTTGTTTCTGCATTTATTTGCATAACTATTGAAAAAAGTCGTTTTCAAAAGAGGTTTTAAACTTAGCTAAGATATTTTTAAAGGTTTTATAGCTTCACTGCTTTCTCTCAAAGGGCTTTTCACCGCTTCTATTAGCATGATGTTTGCTTTATGTGATTTCTTACTGCTTAGTTGTTATTAACCCTTATCTCTCACTGAGTTGGAGTACTCTCTTTACTCACTGCACCTCACATGTAGATGCATGTATTTGTTCACCCGGTAGCAGGTTTTGAGCTAGTTGAAGATTTTTGCTATCGTAGCTGAGCAGGGTGACCGCCAACGTTCGCGACACCAGATTTTATTCCTTTGATTCTAAATTCTATTATGTATATTACTGGCCTTTCAGTTGTATTTAGACTTTTCTAGATGCTCGTGACTTGTGACACCCCGATTGAGGTTATGTTTGGTCGTACTTCCGCTGAGTCATATTATTGAATCGTCTTTAAAATTGTTTATTCATGTTTATCTATTTCTAAAAAAGGCAAATAGTGTTGGTTGGCTGACCTTGTCTTCACGAGAGGCGCCATCACGACCAGAGCGGGGTTTGGGGTCATGACATCAGTCAAACTGGCTCTCTTATATTTAATATGGATAAATATTATCTTAATTATTTGATATTTCCTTGATTATGGGTAAATAGAAATTTGACACTGCTATTTGCACATTTCTTGCCTTTTTGTTTTGGCTTCATGTTTATTATTTTTCCAATTCCTATGAATACTTATGGGAATTTGATCCCATTATGTTGGTATGATAAATGTAATTATTTTATCTTTTAGAGGGAGGATGAGATGCTGAGGGTAGCTATTTTGAATTTTTATTTTTTAAAATTCGCCAATGAAGCTGATTAGTTGGTGGATTCTGGACTAATAAGTATGTATTCAGTTGAGTAATATTCTAACTCCTTGCCTAAAGAAAATTATATTACTTCCTGTCTTTGTTGTGCGGATCTATCAATTTTACTTCTTTCTTCGAAGAAGATTAGTCAACGCTCGAGAAGATATGTGGTGGATGTGAAGTTGGATTTGGCTTAGCATAAGTGTCATGACTAAGTAAGAAAGTCTTATCATTTTACTTCACATTATGTTGAAAACTTATTCTTAACTTTTAGGATTTATTTGTACAATATAGTTAATACTTAATTATTATATATTTATTTTTAGGAATTCAAATGTTCCATTCAAGCTAAGTAATAGTAAGTCGTGCTGCTGTGATGATCCGATCCGTCGTCTCATGAGTTACCGCTCTGTTTTTCCCATTTTGTGCTTCTTCATGTTTCATTATCAGTGTTTGGTGTGTTGGAGTTGATTTAGATTGGTTTAGGTAGAAAATAAGACACTTAGTCTCTTTAAGGAAGGCTTTTTTTGGAAAAGTCAACCAGATGTTGACTTATGAGTTACAGGGCTCGGATGTCATTTTCGGTGTTTCGGTTAGCTTCGGGGGATGATTTGTGACTTAGCAGCGTGATTGGAATTGATTTTGGAGGTCCGGTGTAGAATTAGGCTTGAATTGGCAAAGTTAGTATTTTGGCGAATTTCGGTTGATAGGTTAGATTTTGATCCGAGGGTCGAAATGAAGTTCCGAGAGTTGCTGTAGCTTCATTAGGTGATTTTGGATATGTGTGAAAAATTTTAGGTCATTCGAACGTCGTTTGGTCGGGTTTTTGATCGAATGCGTGTTTCGAAAGTTTTTGAAAGAACTTATGCTTGGATTTGATGTAATTTGGTGGTTTTAGAGTTAATCGTGGTCTTTTTAGATGGGAAGAAGTTGAAATAATGTATTAGGATGTATTGGTATTTTTGGGTGAGGTCCCGGGGGGCCTCGGGGCGAGTTCGGATGGTTAAACAGGGAGTTTTTGGATTTTTTGCAAGGAAATGAGCTGCTAGTATCTGGTATTTTCAAACCTGCGGTTATAGGACCGCTGGTGCGGTCTCGCAGGAGCGATGGTGAAGCCGCAAAAGCGAAAACCTGGAAAGTTGCCTGTTTCCCCATAAATGGTTGGGAAGCCGCATCTGCGAAGCCGCAGATGCGGAATTTGCTTCGCAGAAGCGGATCTTTGAATCTTGGGATTTTCCGCAGAAGCGGAAGTCGCAGAAGCGATGTTTGGACCGCAAAAGCGGATTCTGCTGGACAGAAGTAATTAATTCATCTTTGCGAAATTTTGAAAGGGTAACACATTTCACTTCAGACTTGGGGAGTTTTTGGGCGATTTTGAAGAGGGTTTCAAGGGCTTTGAACAGGTATGAATTCTTGGACTTAAAATATAATTTTATGGTGTAAATACACGGACTAGAGTTGAAAACTCAAGGAATTAAGGTACGAAAATTGTGGTTTAGGGTATGAACTCAAGACAGTTAAGAATGGGAATTTGAGGGGTCAATTGGACCCCGATTTTGGTAAATTTGATATATATAGACTCGTGGTGAGACGAGAAATCTGGTGATGTGAATTTTATAATTTTTCAAGAAGTAGGCTCGAGGCTCGGGTTTTGCTAGTTTTGAGACCTTTGATATTTTTCGATTGGATATTGTTCCCTTAGCATATTGTGATGTATCTACTCTGTTTTTGGATAGATTCATCACGCGTGGAGGCCGATTTGAGCGGCAAAGGCGTCGCGAGCTAGAGATTTCGCTAGTTCGAGGTGAGTAATGATTGTAAATGATATTCTGAGGGTTTAAAACCCTAGATTTGCACATCGTAGTGTAGTATTGAGGAGACTTGCACGCCGGATATGAGTGTGGGGTAGAGCACCATTGGGGATTGTGACTTGGTCCGTCCTGGTTGTTGATCTTTACCGCGTATTTGACTGAAACTACTTGTTATCATCATAATCTGGGCCGATTGCCATATTTGGGCTTCGTGCCAACTATGTGAATCATTCGAGGATTGATATTACTGTTTTAGCATATCTTGCATATCATTTGGTTTCATTCCAAGGTTTTAAATATATTTTTTTGCAAACTCAGCCATATTCCTAAGTTTTGAAAACTCAAATGATATTTTAAATGATAATTCGGGCTGAGAACTACTATTTTATAAATGCCAAAGGGGCTTATGATGATTTTTGGACTTGGACTGAGCATGGATCGGGCTACGTGCCGCAACAGTTATTTTGAAACAGTTTGTAACAATGACACTGTATGATGTGACTTGAAACAGTGGTAACAATGACACTGTATGATGTGACTTGAAACAGTGGTAACAATGACACTGTATGATGTAAATTGGTCAGGTAACAATGACTGACCAGTTAGGTAACAATGAGTGACCAGGAATTAGTTGATGCCACGAGATGGCTTGATATTGCGCTTGGGCTGTAGGATCCCCTCCGGAGTCTGTACACACCCCCAGTGAGCGTCGTCAATGATAAACACATGGTTGGCTCGGACTACACGCCGCAGTGGGTACCTGAGTGTACCGTTCATATGTATTGTATTGCATTCATACATTTGTTTATTATTTGTTGTTTATGATATTTCTTGAGATATCCTTCTGCGGTTATGGTATTATTTGATCACACCTAAAGAGGATAACTTTCAGATAGTGGTAACAATGACACTGTATTATGCGTTTGGTCAGGTAACAACGACTGACTAGGAATAACACCGTGCGGTCAGGCAATAATGGCTGACTATGAACGAGAATAAGGCCGGAGGGGCGAGGTTCTGTGTATAGCAGCACTAATTGTTTGAGATTATTTTGGCAACTGTTGAAAAGATCATTTTCAAAAGAGGTTTAAACTGAGCCAATATATTTTCCAAAGATTTCACAGTTTCACTGATTTCTAAAGGAGTTTTACACTGTTTCTATACACATCATGATGATCTGTTATAGGTTTTTTTCTTGCCGCTCGTATTTACTTTTATTACTCACTGAGTTGGAGTACTCACTTTACTCTCTGCACCTCGCGTGCAGATGCAGGTATTGGTTTACCGGGTAGCGGGTTTGAGCTGGTTGAGGATTTGCTATCGTAGCTGAGCAAGGTGACTGCCAGCGTTCGCGGCACTGGATTTTTTTTCCTTTGATTGTAGATTTTATTCTATGTATTACAGGCTTGTAGTTGACATAAAAATCCTTCTAGATGCTCGTGACTTGTGACACCCCAATTTTGGACTGAGCCGGGATGCGTTCCCTGTTTTATTACGTTTATTCCGCAATATGATTTCGTTATCTATAATTCAGACTTATTCATGCTAAGTAACTATTAAAAGAGGCATTGTTGTTCTGTTGGCTGGCCTCATCTTTATAAGAGGCGCCATCACGACCGGGTGTGGGAATTGGGTCGTGACAAGTTGATATCAGAGCCTAGGTTACTAGGCCTCACGAGTCATGAGTATGTTTAGTAGAGTCTCGCCGATCGGTACGGAAATGTCTGTATTTATCCTCGAGAGACTGTAGAACATTTAGCAAACTTCACTATCTTGTAATTCTTATCGTGCATGCTTGATTCAGATTGAGATATAACTCTTGAAATTCCTTCCTCACGTCTGTATGTGCACATGAGCGCTCAGTATTATATGTGCCTTGATGGTTTGTGATATCCCCAATCGAGGGGCGAGATGTGATCTTCGTGAGTATGTTGGGCCAGTCTGGAGGACTTGACGCCGGATCTTTGCCTATGGCTTGAGCACCGAGGTGCTGATTGTGTGAGCAAGTGTTTTGAACTTGTATATTCGGTGTTGTCCCTATTAGCAGAAATGGCGATTGGATATCCACGTGATGAGTATGTTGGTACTGCGAGATGTATCTATATGATCTTAGTAGTGACGAAGGAGTCTGCTGAATGATAGATGAGCTGGTAAGTGTTCGATTCCTATTGTGATCTGTAGTGTAGCCCTGAGTTATGGGCACGTGAAGAATATTTTCGTATATTCTAATTAGGAAGTGAAGTACATTACGTGTGGCGGTATGAGTTCAGACTCAGGAAGACTAAATGATTGTGTTATGTGTATGGTGGTGGAAGGTTTGCTGAAATACTAAACTGAGGCGAAACAGGTGGGTTATCTCATGCGGAGTGTTCTTAAGTGGTACGATTCTTATGTATATTGTTAGAATATCTCATGTGTAATTGAAGAGTACATGTTGAAATTTGATAAATTCGGGTCGCTCAAGAGAGTGGACTCAACTGATGTGGGGATGAATGCGAGATTTGCAGAGGATTACAGTACTAGATGATCTATGTTTTTACAAACTTGTAAATGATTTGAGTTTAATCTCACTATGGTATTGTGGCATCATTAGAGTAAAAGTGTTATGAGTTGGTAAGTGTGTCTTAATGTATGGCTTCGAGCCAAGTTGGGGAGGTTGATGTTGGGTAGCTGATTGTACAGTTATGTGCTATGTTGTTCCCTTTTCGAGGTACGCTGGTGGATCAGTTCTGGTTGTAGAAATTGAGCCGAGTATGGCAAGTGAAGAAAATTTTTGACAAAGGTTATATGGTGCTTCGTAGATGTGTGGGAATAATAGGATGTCTTGAGCTGTTGATGATAAAGAATGCTCAGCATATAGGGAAGGAAGATGTTTGTTTGTATTCGAATGAGATCATATCCTGTGGTGTTAGAGTGCTAGTAAGGCACGAGTTGTTCTGTTCATTGAGTCAGGAAATTTGCAGCCTGAATAAGAGTGAATGACTTTTGAGAATGATTCAAATGTGTTCAAGATTTTACATGTATCAATCAGGTATCTTAAGGTTGTGTATGTGGTCAGAGACTTTGTATTCATTGTAGAATGTCGAGGCTTGTGGTATTTCTATATTAATTATGGGATCCTATGTATCGGCATCTGGAAAGTAATGGCAACGAATTCAGGTTCGCAGGATGTTCTTCAAAGTGACGTATTCTGGAAGGTGGTATTTCTGTGAACAGTTGATAGAGTATTCGGTGGCCTATGGGTCTTAGACAGTGTGGTCTTATGTTCGAGTCTCGTGTGGTAGGCCTGGATCGAGGCATTGTGATGCTACATCGAGGGAGAAATATCAAGTTGATGGAAAATCAAAAAGGAAATTAGATATATGGAATAGCTTGATAATAGACCGAATCGGTATGGTAAGGGTATGATTAATTCTTTGTATGTGTTCGAGGTAATAAGCTTATACAGTCATTTTGGCAGCAATGCTCTTGAGTTTTGACGGCTTGCTCAGCTTGGTTTAGATAGAAGTATTCAGTCCTGGCAGTTTAGCTTCAGCGAATGGAATTTGGAGAGAGTCCTTGTTGGGTTTTACCGTGGTTTGGAGACAAATATATTTTCTATGGGTATTCGAAGCATGGAATGTGTGATAATTCTTCTTCTAGATGAGATTGATGGAAGATCATGGCTAGATGAGTTACAGTTCAGTTCTGAAAAGAAGTTCATAAAATTCTTAGGCAACGGGTAGCCTCAGGTAATCAAGGAAATGGTATTGCTGAATAGGAGTCATTTGACGAGAGTATATGTCTTGGAAGAAGGGTAATGTGATTAGACTAATTATACTACGATAGTATTGCGGTGCTTTCTGGCTAGATCGACTGCTGATATTTGAGTGTGTTTGATGGCACATGGGAGTTTTAGAATATCTTTCGTGGAATGATTGGGTACTTAAGGTGTAATATGTATTTGTATTGTGGAATTCAGGGATTAGGTACAGTGATTCGTGTGCTATATGGAGTTGGAGACTGGGAGTTCTCCGGTATAGACTATGTAGAGGTTGTGGATTTCGATATTTATTTGGTGTCGTGCACCGTATCATACGGCTCCGGTAGGAGTTATAGAAGAGGGAGGAGTAGATTCAGGCTTCTTGGTATTGAGTTCGTTGGCAGGCCAATATGGCTACGTATTTAGCATGAGTTAGCTTGGTTAGTCCCGAGTTGTATTGTTGAGGGATAGGTTGATTCGATCGTTCTTGAGCTTGTTAGTGATCTGGGGAGATCTATGAGTTGCTTTTTCTGTGCTGTAAGATGTTATGATTAGTTGGATATTGTCACATGTGGTGCGGTTTCATTGAGGATTCATAGAGAAAGTCGAGCGGGAAGAGTAATTTAGTGTTACTCGGTAAATGGAGTATTAGTTATGATCTATCAGGTTGCGTGTCGTATGTTATTTGTTTCACCGTGGGTGTAATGAATTGCTTTGGTTTCGGACATCAAAAATTATGTGTGGTTGTTGATTTTGAGCATAGTGACTAGAGGTGCTTCATATGTAACAGTGCGTGGATAGGATCGCGCATTGTAGCGAGGCTACGTGGGGTTATGACCCTTCGGGGTAGATTCATGTATTCTATTTCTATGATGTGAGACGGGGTCACAGCCTTGTGTTGTGATGGACTGATGAGGTGGAGGTACAGCTCTTTCATTTGAGTTATTTGTCATGATCTGAGTAAGTTCAGACGGTTTGTTATTGGTATGTGTATTATGCAAGTTGTGGCTTAGGCCTATATCGAGGTATCACATCACCAGAGTGGTGTGTCGGATTCGAGGTGATAGTTGGAGTCGTTGATGAATACAAACAAATTTGATTTCAGCTTGCTAGAAGGATAATATCGAGGTTCGACCCAGAAATCTGTTGTGGTATTAGTCAAAGGGAAGTGGCTTCATGAATGGTTGATCCGAGACATGGTTATGGTTTATCGTGTGTTTCATTTGTCCTTGGCAGTATACGAAAGTGTTGGAATAGGACTTTAGCTAAATAAGAGGTTTTCTATCGGTATTTGGTTGTTGTGGGTAACTATTATGAATAGAAGTTGTTGTTTCGAGTGTATGGATTATGTGGTATATTAGATGGTCTCACCTGAGGGTGCTGGTATGGGTTATTACAGCTGGTTCAGGTTTATTCTGAATATAGACATGAGGATTCTGATCTTGTGTATGATTTTGGAAAGTGCAATGGGGTTCTACGGTTTATGGTCTTGATAGATTGTGAGATTTCAGCTATGATGTGTTATCGGACCTATATGAGATAGGGTGACATGGGATCACCCCGGGTATATGCTTGGTAAGGTTATTTAGCTGTTGGTTGGCTTCTAGGACAACTCTAGGTACGCTCCAGGATGAGCATTGGTTTAAGTTGGGGAGGATGTGACGACACGACCCGTCGTCTCATGAGTTACCACTCTATTTTCCCCGTTTTATGCTTCTTCATGTTTCATTATCATTGTTTGGTGTGTTAGAGTTGATTTGGATTGGTTTTGGTAGAAAATGAGGCACTTAGTCTCTTTAAGAAAGACTTGTTTTGGAAAATTCAATCAGATGTTGACTTATGAGTTATAGGGCTCGGATGTGATTTTCGGTGTTTCGGTTAGGTTCGGGGGATGATTTGTGACTTAGGAGCATGATCGGAATTGATTTTGGTGGTCCGGTGTAGAATTAGGCTTGAATTTGTGAAGTTAGTATTTTGGCGAATTCCGGTTGATAGGTGAAATTTTGATCCGAGGGTCGGAATGGAGTTCCGAGAGTTGCTGTAGCTTCGTTAGGTGATTTTGGATAATGTGCAAAATTTCACGTCATTCGGACGTCGTTTGGTCGGGTTTTCGATCGAATGCGTGTTTCCGAAGTGTTTGAAAGAACTTAGGCTTGGATTTGATGTAATTTGGTGGTTTTAGTATTAATCGTGGTGTTTTTATGATGGGAACAAGTTGAAATGATGTATTAGGATGTATTGGTATTTTTCTCGGGGNTGTTATGAGTTGGTAAGTGTGTCTTAATGTATGGCTTCGAGCCAAGTTGGGGAGGTTGATGTTGGGTAGCTGATTGTACAGTTATGTGCTATGTTGTTCCCTTTTCGAGGTACGCTGGTGGATCAGTTCTGGTTGTAGAAATTGAGCCGAGTATGGCAAGTGAAGAAAATTTTTGACAAAGGTTATATGGTGCTTCGTAGATGTGTGGGAATAATAGGATGTCTTGAGCTGTTGATGATAAAGAATGCTCAGCATATAGGGAAGGAAGATGTTTGTTTGTATTCGAATGAGATCATATCCTGTGGTGTTAGAGTGCTAGTAAGGCACGAGTTGTTCTGTTCATTGAGTCAGGAAATTTGCAGCCTGAATAAGAGTGAATGACTTTTGAGAATGATTCAAATGTGTTCAAGATTTTACATGTATCAATCAGGTATCTTAAGGTTGTGTATGTGGTCAGAGACTTTGTATTCATTGTAGAATGTCGAGGCTTGTGGTATTTCTATATTAATTATGGGATCCTATGTATCGGCATCTGGAAAGTAATGGCAACGAATTCAGGTTCGCAGGATGTTCTTCAAAGTGACGTATTCTGGAAGGTGGTATTTCTGTGAACAGTTGATAGAGTATTCGGTGGCCTATGGGTCTTAGACAGTGTGGTCTTATGTTCGAGTCTCGTGTGGTAGGCCTGGATCGAGGCATTGTGATGCTACATCGAGGGAGAAATATCAAGTTGATGGAAAATCAAAAAGGAAATTAGATATATGGAATAGCTTGATAATAGACCGAATCGGTATGGTAAGGGTATGATTAATTCTTTGTATGTGTTCGAGGTAATAAGCTTATACAGTCATTTTGGCAGCAATGCTCTTGAGTTTTGACGGCTTGCTCAGCTTGGTTTAGATAGAAGTATTCAGTCCTGGCAGTTTAGCTTCAGCGAATGGAATTTGGAGAGAGTCCTTGTTGGGTTTTACCGTGGTTTGGAGACAAATATATTTTCTATGGGTATTCGAAGCATGGAATGTGTGATAATTCTTCTTCTAGATGAGATTGATGGAAGATCATGGCTAGATGAGTTACAGTTCAGTTCTGAAAAGAAGTTCATAAAATTCTTAGGCAACGGGTAGCCTCAGGTAATCAAGGAAATGGTATTGCTGAATAGGAGTCATTTGACGAGAGTATATGTCTTGGAAGAAGGGTAATGTGATTAGACTAATTATACTACGATAGTATTGCGGTGCTTTCTGGCTAGATCGACTGCTGATATTTGAGTGTGTTTGATGGCACATGGGAGTTTTAGAATATCTTTCGTGGAATGATTGGGTACTTAAGGTGTAATATGTATTTGTATTGTGGAATTCAGGGATTAGGTACAGTGATTCGTGTGCTATATGGAGTTGGAGACTGGGAGTTCTCCGGTATAGACTATGTAGAGGTTGTGGATTTCGATATTTATTTGGTGTCGTGCACCGTATCATACGGCTCCGGTAGGAGTTATAGAAGAGGGAGGAGTAGATTCAGGCTTCTTGGTATTGAGTTCGTTGGCAGGCCAATATGGCTACGTATTTAGCATGAGTTAGCTTGGTTAGTCCCGAGTTGTATTGTTGAGGGATAGGTTGATTCGATCGTTCTTGAGCTTGTTAGTGATCTGGGGAGATCTATGAGTTGCTTTTTCTGTGCTGTAAGATGTTATGATTAGTTGGATATTGTCACATGTGGTGCGGTTTCATTGAGGATTCATAGAGAAAGTCGAGCGGGAAGAGTAATTTAGTGTTACTCGGTAAATGGAGTATTAGTTATGATCTATCAGGTTGCGTGTCGTATGTTATTTGTTTCACCGTGGGTGTAATGAATTGCTTTGGTTTCGGACATCAAAAATTATGTGTGGTTGTTGATTTTGAGCATAGTGACTAGAGGTGCTTCATATGTAACAGTGCGTGGATAGGATCGCGCATTGTAGCGAGGCTACGTGGGGTTATGACCCTTCGGGGTAGATTCATGTATTCTATTTCTATGATGTGAGACGGGGTCACAGCCTTGTGTTGTGATGGACTGATGAGGTGGAGGTACAGCTCTTTCATTTGAGTTATTTGTCATGATCTGAGTAAGTTCAGACGGTTTGTTATTGGTATGTGTATTATGCAAGTTGTGGCTTAGGCCTATATCGAGGTATCACATCACCAGAGTGGTGTGTCGGATTCGAGGTGATAGTTGGAGTCGTTGATGAATACAAACAAATTTGATTTCAGCTTGCTAGAAGGATAATATCGAGGTTCGACCCAGAAATCTGTTGTGGTATTAGTCAAAGGGAAGTGGCTTCATGAATGGTTGATCCGAGACATGGTTATGGTTTATCGTGTGTTTCATTTGTCCTTGGCAGTATACGAAAGTGTTGGAATAGGACTTTAGCTAAATAAGAGGTTTTCTATCGGTATTTGGTTGTTGTGGGTAACTATTATGAATAGAAGTTGTTGTTTCGAGTGTATGGATTATGTGGTATATTAGATGGTCTCACCTGAGGGTGCTGGTATGGGTTATTACAGCTGGTTCAGGTTTATTCTGAATATAGACATGA